>PVJO010021394.1:0-30117 GCA_004026905.1 Hystrix cristata | reverse complement strand
AAAAAAGAAAAGAAAATGTCTACTAGAAAATGCAAAATCAATTAAAAAACAGAGCTGTAAAAAGAGATAAAGGGACATTAAAAACACCAAGGTGATGTAAAAAGACGATGCACATATTTGAATTAAAACTAAATGTAACTACTAGTGAGAAATATGTAAACATTGGAATTAAAAAGGAGATTGGAAGAAAACAGTGATATATTAGATTTAGCTGAAGAGCAAACAGATGAAATATTGAACTGAGTGAATTATATAATGTTCATCATGGGACCAAAAAAAAAAAGGCAATATGAAAGCAAAGTTAAATCGCACAAAAGAGAAACCTAATATAAGAGCAGAAAGTTCCAGAAAGGCACAATTAAATATTAAAAATTGCAGATTCTTATACACAAATAATAAATGGAAAGGAACAATTGGAAGTAGTGTAGTAAAATTTTAATAACTTCTAAAGAAAATAGAAAGAAAGCAAGAATGGAAGAGCAAGACACAGAGAGAAAGAGAAATCACTTGCATAAAAAGGAAAAAAAATAGTGATGGAAAATTCTCAGGAGCGAAAATACAATCCACAAGCAATGCAATGATATATCACCCACGCTGCAAGAAAGAAATGAGTGTCAGTTGGGACTCGGTGCAGCAGGGAAGCGTGCACCCATGACAGATGGTGAAATAGGGAGCTTTAGGCAAAGCTCCAGGAACTTACATGTGCTTTACACCACAGTCTCACTGAAAGAGCAATCAATGGACGCCTTATAAGGAAGGAAACAGAGTTGGGAACGAAGGGACGAGAGGAGCCGTGGAGTGGAAAGTGGTGAATGGACAAGTGGTGAACTCGTTTACGAACAAGGCTGCGGCAAATTACACAACAACATACAAAAATAAAGAAAAGGCTGGAGTTAGAGTTAACATACTCTATGATGTTTTAATTCTTTGAGAGCAGGAGATATATACTCATTCTTTTAGATATCATAATTCAAAGGCACATGCTAGAATTCTTGAGTTACTTCTAAAAATGTGAAAAATGTAATTTACAAATATGAAGAGTAAAAAGAAATTATGGAAACTATATTTAATGCAATACAATGAAGAGAAGTGAAAAAAGTAGCTGAACAAAAAGCATAATGAAAAAAATGTAAAATGATATAAATCAATTCAAATGTATAAGTAATAATAACAAATGCAAATGAAAGATATCATTACTCAAAAGAGGAGATTCGCAGATAAGAGCAGAAAAAATTCCTGATCTTTATTCCAATATAGATGTGTAGTATTTAGAAGCGTCAACCATGAAATTGAAGGACAAATAAAAATTGAAAATAGAGGCGTGAAAATGAAATTCTAGGCAAAAACCTACCAAAGCGAACCGGCATAACTAAATCAATACAAAAAATATGGGCCTGGGAATTTAGCTCAGTGGTTAGAGTGCTTGCCTTACAAGCACAAGGCCAAGAATTAAATACAGTTTAAATATGATAATTGAACATAAATAAATCACTTCATAATAATATAAATAATAAAATATGATAACATTAAATGTATATACATATATCAACAGAATCTAAAAGTACATAATACAAAAATGCCAAAATTTCGTGAAGAAATCAACAAATCTAGGAACATAGTGTAAAATTCTATCATACCTCGCTCAGAAATTTACAGATTGAGAACAATTTAAAAAAGAAAGAGACAATTTGAGCAATGAAATTATTGAGCTAGACCCACATATTACACATAGAACCCTGGATTCCACAGTGATGCATACGGCTTCTCAAGCCCCTGAGGAATATACTTCAAAATTCACTCACGTCGTAATCCTTAGATTCAATCTCAACAAGTAATGTAGACAAACTGGTAGCACAAAGACTACATTATCTAACAGAAATTAAATTCATCAATAAAACCGAAAAGTTCTTCAGTCCTAGATTTGGTATTTTATGAAAAATGTTCAAATATTTTGTAGGGCAAGAAACAAATTCAAAGTGAAAATCTGAATATATTTAGAACTGAATGACCATTAAAGCGCATATACCAAAACTTGTACAACTCTGTTAAAGTAGTACATACAGGGAAATTATTGCATTTAGTTAATTATATTTTAATAAAAGAAGACATTTTGAAATTAATTTACTGAGATTATAATGTAAACATTAAGGTAAATCAAATGATTCCACTTAAAATAATAATATAATAATATAAAATTTAAAAGTAAAAAGTAGAGAGAATAAGAAGTGAATGAGAAAACAGAATAAAAACAAACTCAAGAGCTTGCTAATGAAATGATTAATAAAATAAAAAATGTTCTGGCAAAATCAAGTAGAAATTAGAACATTCAAATAAATATTAACTGTTGAAAATGGGGATGTAATTCAAAATGTCACATATAGTAAAATGCATCCTAAAAATACTGTGAAAATGAAAATATAGATGAATCGTACAATTCTTTAAAAAAACATAAGAATTGTCTGAATAAACTTATAATCAATAGTCTTTAAGAAAACCAAATTGGTAGTTTGAAATCCCAATACTCATTAAAAATTTTTTGAGATGGTTTTCCTTGTAACTTCTAATGAAACTGAAAAACAGAACATCTCTAAGTTATGTGAACAGTTTTGTAAGTACAAGTAGAAGGTAAGCTCTCTTGAATTGTTAAAAATAGCATTTTTTAAAAACCAAGGTAGTGGAGGGTAAGACATGGCATGGGAACAGTGGCACGCCCTAGCACTCTAGGAGGCTGAGGCAGGAGGACCACAGGTTGAAGGCTAACCTGCATGATTTAGTGACTTAGGCCTTCTTTCAAAGAAAAAACTCCCCAAAAAGTGTGGGCATGTAGCTCAGGGTGAAGGTCAGGGTTCAATCCCCAGTTGCCCCGCCCTCCCCAAAAAAGGCATCGTTGCTCATGCCTGCCTGGAATCGCAGCTACATGGAATCAAGACATACTTGGAAGCTGAGACAGGAGGATTGCAAATTCAAGAACAGCCTGAGCACCACAGCAAGACCCTGTCTCAAGAAACAAAACAAATAAAATCATAATATTTACATTGTATCTTAACTAAATATGGAAGTATGAAAAGAGAATATTAGTAGGGTTTACATATTTGAAGGGATCAACAACTTATTTACATTGCTATTCTACAGAAATATGCAAATTATTCAATGATAGATCACAAAGTAGGAAGTTGGGATTTGAACGGATGGCCTAAACTAATTAGATTTTTTTTTATTTTTAAGCAAGAACATGTATTGGTACAATGTACCTATAAAGATCACATTCATCACATTTATTTTGTACCTGTACATCATGATGCATCTTGGTCTTCCCCCCTCTTCCCCACCCCTCCCCTCTGTTCCCTCCCTCCCTATTTACAGCAGGTTTATTCACATTTCTTCATGAATTCCCTTTCCCCTTTCTTTCCTTTTTTCCCTTCCTGCTTTTCCCTCTTCTCTCTTTCTAGTGCTCCTCTCCTTTGTATATTATCTTCCTATTATATCTATTACACCTCTTTGTCCTATTTACATTTATGGTGTCTCATATCAGAGAAACAATTTGACGTGTACTCATGAGTGTCTGATTTATTTCACTCAATAGTATGTTCTCAAGGAACATCCATTTACATACAAATTACTCCAGCTTATCCTTTTTATGGCTGTGTAGTACTCCATTGTGTAGAAAAACCACATTTTCTTTAGCCATTCATTGGTTGTTGGGCATTTAGGCTGTTTCCAAGACTTAGCTATTACACAACGTGTTGCTATAAACATGGTTGTGCATATACACCTATGGTATGATGATAATTAAAATACTGAAATCACCCTTGACAGGAAAAAATTCTTTAATTACATTTGTTCCAGTAATGACTATAGTTGGCACTTTGTGTTCCCTTATTAATTAAGTGACAGAAAGCAGGTGGACTATTACACAGGAACATTCAGGAGCTTTTCCAAACAACAGATCTCTTTGGGGCTGCCTGAGATAAATTAGAGTAAAAGATTTGGACAGAAAATTTTGTTAGGAAAGATAATGTTGGGCAAAACAGTTAGTAAATGCTAATGTTATTGACAAGGACAAAATATATGTTATTATACATTTATTCTAACAGAGAGCAATCCCTGGAGTCATGAAAAGCTTGCTAGATTTGAACTATAGTTTGCATTTTATTAATTGTGTATTGTACTTGGAACCAAATCTTGAGAGATTTTGCAAGCCTTTTGGGAATTAGTAGCTATGTATTTCCGAGTCTCATCCCAGCATTACTGAATAACATAGAATGCCAGAATTTGAAGGTGAATGTTTCAAGGTAAGCATCAGTTTTTCAGCAGGTCATGTAGTCCTACATGGTGTTTGAATTGTTCTAATTGATAGTAGACTATTCAATATACTAGATTTAGGTTTTGTTGTTGGTGTTTTTTTGTTTGTTTGTTTGTTTTTTTGAGACAGGGTCTTGCTGTGCAGCCCAGGCTAGCTTTGAACTCACTATGTAGCCCAGACTGGCCTCGAATTTGCAGCGATCCTCCTTCCTCAGCTTCCCAGTGCCGGGATTACAGGTGTGCGCCACCACACCCAACTCAATATATTAGATTTGTATTACCAGTTTAATCACAATTAGTACCTACTAGGCTTTGAAAAGAAATTTCAACTTCTTTTAGCTCACTTAATTCTAAAACAAAACAGAACTGCTGTGGTTTGTGTCTAGATATCCACCCAAAGCCTCATGCAGTCACAGGTGAGGCACTTTCAAAGATGGCTGGATTTAGAGTGTGTGATTACTATATTAGTCCACTGATTGGTCTGGCATAATTCTGCTGAGTTAAGGATGTGATACTAGGATTAAGGATGCTGGGATCAAAGGCAGGAGTATTATAAATCATGGGTAGTACAATTTGACCTAAGTCACACAATTGACAAATGGCAAAGCCAAAATTTTATTCCAGGTAGACCATCTCTTAGCACAGTGATATTGTATTCATTTATTGTTTGAGATTGTATTCACTTATTTTTTAAATGACCGCAAAACATAGATTGTAAAAAATTCTGAAGACTTTGACTGGAACAAGGTAATCCTGAGTGTAACATATATTCATTTATTTATTTTCTGTCTGCATGTACTCTGGTCGACTTAATTTTCTGGACTTGATTTTCCATTATCTTCATCTCAGGGTTGCTGTTTCTTGTCAGAACTACCACAAATGAGCCGGACAAATTTTTCAGAGCAAATATTTCAGTGTCTGGGTAAAATCTGTCCTATTTATTGACTCCTGGAAGTCCTTACTTTTGTTGATAGCTTTGGCTACTTAAATCATGTCTAATGAAAGGCATAGTTGGCAATTATCTTATTAAATTAACACGGTAAAGTTGTACCTGGGCTCTTACCTGTGTTGTCCATGTTTAAGAAACTGTTGAGATTATTTCAGATATGGAAATATTAACATGCTCAGCTAGGCTGAGAGCATTAATGACGTCAACCTCCTGTTGCTGCAGTATTCGTGTGAGCAGTTGAATGCCAGGAATGCCCCAGTACAGCTTCTGACATCAAAATAGTGATGTCCTATTTAGAGCCTTCATGGGGCACCTGAATTCTGGCCATTTTTCCACAGTCGCTGGAGGAACCCCAGGAATCTTTCAATCTCTGTCTTCTCAAAAGAAACCTAAAGGTTTTGCTTTGTTTTGTTTTTGTTTGCTTTTCCAATTGAATGAGACTCTTTTTCTTGCGGAGAACTAGCAACAAACACTGTTTTCTCCAGACTATCTTGAGCAATGAGCACATTCGCTTCCTTTCCCATCTGAGCCCCTAGTTAAGGGCTGCTTTGGAGTAATTCAGAAATCAAATCCATAAACTATTTTGTAAAAGCAAAAATAATGCAATAGTAACTGATAATTGCATAGGGGTCTAATATATGTAGAGATCTATACAGATATTATTGTCATAACTATTTCTTCTATAGTGGAAGAAATAAAGACTCAAAGGTAAATGATACACCCTGGTCCCAGACCCTACACCAAGGAACAGAGTCATAGTTTCATTTTTTAAAAAATTAATTAATTAATTGATTAATTAATTTCCTGCCAGGGATCGAACTCAGGGCCTTGTGCTTGCTAGACAAGCGCTCTAACCACTGAACTAAATCTCCAGCCCCTGGAGTCATAGTTTTAGTCCAGTCTTCCCTCTCCAAATAAGAACCCTTTCTATGGGTGTCATTATTCTGCCATAGATTTTGTGGCTGATGAAATTTTGTTCGATGAAATTCATACAGATGTTTTATAGTGTTTTCTGGGGACAAAGTAACAAATACTGTACAGGAAGACCGCCTTTCAATTGTCTTCGAAGCCCATGAGAAATTACACCTCATTCTTCACTTTCACATCCCATTTAAAAACATCCTACTCTTCTGACCAAAATACTTGCTATAACAGAGTACAAGGGACTTTGGAATGTGAGATTCTGCTGTCTATCTGATTTTCTTATCTTTTAAATGAAATTACATCATAAAAGTGAGAACAGTAGGATTTCTGCAATAACTGAAACTACATATTCTATATTCAAGAAGTTAGTATAGGTTCAGTTTTATTAAATGCCATCTTTCCAGTGGGAGAAAGTAACAGATCAATACCTGCTCTAGACAGTATGTTTAAAAACTAAGGATTTTTGAGGATCGTCATAAAGTTATATGTGTTAGATAAAAGAAGCAAAACTCCAAACATGTATAAATTTTCTGGCATTTTAGATAAGTCTGTAGTTGAAGGGCTTTTTTTTTTCCTTGCCATTTAAAAATTAGTTTTCTGGAGTTGTCCTATGTGACTGTTAAACTGCTCTTCTTGCTCCCCTCAGCATTATTTAATGACTTTTTCCTGTCTCCCCACCCCTTTCAAATTTAATGCCTTCATTCTTTACGCCTGCAAGTACATGAAAAATTATTTGGAAATACAAATGTCATGGCTCTAAGAAATTACTGGTGCGGGCCAAGTGAATGAGCTTTAATAAATGGATATTGTGATACTTATATTGGTTTCTTAAAGGTGTTTTATGTAACACAGTTTTTTTTTTTTGTAATACTGAGATTTTAAGTCACTTAAGTATCTCCAGATAAGTGAAGTACAACTACCTATCTGTTGCTTTCCTTGATCTACTGAACTCTGTCAAATCATACACTGAATGGTTTTGTTTACTCTGACTGATCAGCAGTGTTCGTCTCAAAATCAGCAGCAATATCGCTCAGTCACAAGGGGATATACCTACTGTGGATCTGACTCTAGACAACTCTTCTTCATGGAAAAAATTCCGTATTATTTGGGATTATTAAGGAAATGTGACAGCTATATGTGAGCCTATTCTGAAACTGTAGTACGCAGTAAATGAATCTGAGCCCCAAATGCCCCAACTCCGCCTGGGCTGACTTTTACAGCATGTTGACGTCTGCTTGAGTAGCAAAGATATTGTAACAGTCTGATTCATAAGATTCAATGGACCAGGTCAGGTGTCCACCTACAGATTGTCCAGTTTCACAGCCGTTACTGATGGGGCTAGTTGGAGGTACGTCTTGGTAACTCTGGTGCTGTTTCTCTTAGCGTATCATCTAACTTCCTGAATTCAGAGATGTGGGCCTCTTTTCATGTGCTCTTGGAGATAATAACACCTCCTCTAATTCAGCCTTTAAATCAACACATATATTGAGTACCCTTAAGATGTTAGAGAAGGTATATAAAGAAAATACATTGCAGCAACTTTGCCTGCATTTTTATTTGTGATCACAAGTACTGTTCTTATGCAAAATAAAAGCAAGCTATTGCTTTATATATAGAACATATACATTGATATTTTTCTTATTTTGAAAAATAGAATTTAAAGCCCTATCACATTCCTGATAATGTATTGAGAATCAAAGGAGCACTTTTTATTATTTAAATGACTCAGTGGAAAATGATCAATCTTGATACTTTAAATAAGGATGAGGTTTCAGGTTTGATTGAAATTTAGGAAGAAACTGTGAGTGAGCAATAAAACCTGAAGTTTTAACCCATTTCCTTTGTGGGGGAGGTCAGCAAGGGTTTGGCTTGGAATGATAGCCAGGGGGAGCTGTGTACCACAGAGGTCAGCACTGTGTTTTTTGACGCTTCAAGTGTTACCCCTGAAAGTCAGCTGTACTCCTCTACTGCTTCTAGAACAGGAAAGGTCTACACTGTGGTGCAAGAATAGAATGGCACTGGGGTTGGAATTCAGCTCAGTGGTAGAGTGTTTGCCTCGCAACGCAAGGTCCTGAGCTCGATCTCCAGCAACCCCTCCGCCCCAAAAAATGGCACCCCACTTCCATCAGTCACATCCAGACTGAAAAAGTACTCACTCAAGATTTGTGTAGATCTAAAATGTACCATTCAAATAAAATACATTATATTAAAAAAAAAAAAAAAAGCTTGGCCTTCAGAGGACAGAAGCGAGAGAATCAGGGCCTACAGTGATTTAGGGCCATTTCTCTAAATTCTTTCTATACCCATGATCTCTGTACAGACATCTTTTATGGCTCTTTCTTCCCAGTTTTAGAGAATGCTAATTATGTTGACTCAGGTGTGCGGGGTGGGAAATTGAAATGCACACCTTTTCTATCTTCAGGGCTAGATCGGAAGCTCCGTGGTCACAAAGTCTGAAGATGTTTTTGGCGTGTATTCAGACAAATAGATTATGCAGTCTTATTTTAATGCTATAGACAAAAAGCTAGTTTGGTCTGTGAAGTCTGCGGTTTTCCACAAGGTGAAGCAGTGCGAGGCACAAGCCTGGCAACAAAAGGAAAGCGCACAGCTGGAAACAGGAACATTCAGAGGGCTGAGTTTGGGTGAGACTAAGGCTCTTTGTCTTTGAATTTTTAAGAGGTCCTTGGGAAGGATAAAGTTACGGTACAGATAAAGCAGTCAGAGAAGGAAAGAACCAAAAAGAATCTTTTGCTTTGGGAATTAGAAACTATCTCTCATGTTCACCCTCTTTTTCTTATTTCTTCCTACAGGTAATATTTTGTAAGAAATGCCTACTTCAAACCGTTCTTCAGTGACTGACTTTATCCTTGAAGGGTTAACGAAACACCCGGAGCTTCAGCTGCCCCTCTTCCTCCTGTTTCTTGGGATCTATGTGGTCACAGTGGTGGGCAACCTGAGCGTGATCCTCTTGATCGTCATCAGTTCTCAACTTCACTCTCCAATGTATTATTTTCTCAGTCATTTGTCCTTCATTGATCTGTGCTACTCCTCTGTCATCACCCCTAAAATGCTGGTGAACTTCGTGTCAGAAAGGAACATCATCTCCTTTCTGGAGTGCATGACACAGCTCTACTTCTTCCTTGTTTTTGTCATCGCAGAAGGCTACCTTCTGACGGCCATGGCGTATGACCGTTACATTGCTATCTGCAGCCCGCTGCTTTACAATCTTGTCATGTCTCACAGCGTCTGTTCCGCAATGATGGCTGCGGTGTACTCCCTGGGTTTGTTTGGGGCCACAGTCCATACCACCCGCATGTCAACATTGCCCTTCTGTGGCTCTCACACCATTAGGCATTATTTTTGTGATATTCTGCCATTATTGACTCTGTCTTGCTCCAGCACTCACATTAATGAGATGCTGCTGCTTATCATTGGAGGAGTTAATACTTTAGTACCTATGCTGGCTGTCCTCATCTCTTACACTTTCATTTTATCTAACATTCTCCAGATTCGGTCAGCTAAAGGATGGTCCAAAGCATTTGGCACTTGCAGCTCCCATCTCATGGCTGTGGGTATCTTTTTTGGGTCGATAACATTCATGTATTTCAAGTCCCCTTCCAGCAATACAATGGACCAGGAGAAGGTGTCCTCTGTGTTCTACACCACAGTGATCCCTATGCTGAACCCCCTGATCTACAGTCTGAGGAACCAGGATGTGAAGAATGTGTTGAGGAAGGTGGTTGAGGGGAGGCAGGCATCCTGATAAAGTGGGTTCTCACCAGGAGCAAGGAAAAACAAACCTGATGAACAGTTGTCATGGGCTTTTGCAATCTTCTTTCTCTCTTCCAGAGAGAAAATTCATCATTATTTACAAAATACATATTTTATACTTGACAATGTTTGAGACAAAACAGTAAAATATTCTGGTGATACAATCTTTTGAAATGTTTTGGAGAAATAGGAGTTGACAGAGAAAAAGGGCAAATAAATATTACAAATTTTATAATTATGATGACAATATTGTTCTCTCTTGTTGTAAACTAGAGATACTATAGTTAAAAGGGAAAGAGGGTCTTTCTGAATATTCGGACAAGAATGTATATGAAAGAATTTACATCTACATTCAGTTAATATTACAGTTTCTGTTGAAATCAATATACTACATTCCCTCCTATAGTACTTTATTCATTCTAAAGAGATATTGTACAAAAGACATGAGTTTAGTCACCTGAAGGGAAAGCCTTAGAATTAATTATCTCATTTCCTTAAAAAAGACAAAATGCAATCATATTATATACAGAGTCTGCCAAAAATGTATACACACTTCAGGAGAAGAAAATTAATAAATGTCTGGAAGTTAGTGGCCGCCACTTTGAGCATCTCTTGCAATTGTAATTGTTACCAAGGGTAACTTGCACCAATCTCATTCTGTCTCAATAAATTTAGTTTTAAAATATTTATACGAATTTTTCTTTTCCTAAAGTGTGTATACATTTTTTGGCAGACTTTGCATTTTTTTTCAGTTTAAAAATACTTTCATAAATTTGGTAAACTGCAAGATAAAGTTTTAAATTAAACATTAAAAGAACATTAAGACACCAGTCTAGATAATCAACAAAAATGTGAAATAGTCTGTATTGTAAGTAAGGGAAGACTATATTTCAGTTGGTTGGTTTCAATTTCTGAGAAAGACAAGACTAGGAATAGATGGACTTTTCATCATTAGGACTCTATAACCTTTTCCCACATCTATGATCCTTCTCACCAGGTGCATTTGGGGTGAGTTCTTGTGCACGCCATGCCCTAGTCTTAGCCTGCAGTCTCACGGGCTCCTATACTTGGGGTGTGGGGAAACTCTTCCTTTCAAGGGGCTAATGAAAAATTATAACCTTGGACCTTTTATTAGTTTTCTGTGGATTTCATAGCAAATTTCCACCCATGTAGAGGCATAAAGCAAAATATATGTATTCTTCAACAATTCTAGAGGCTAGAAGGTTAAAAAAAAATAGGGTTAACGGGCCCAGACTAAGTCTTTGACTCATTTTCAGGAATTCCTTCAGGAATTTCTATAGCTGAACCATTCCTTTCCTCTTCCAGTTTAGATCGTAGTTGCATCACTCCAGTTTCTACCTTTGTGGCCACAGAAGAGGAGACAGTCGTGTGAAATTTATCTCTGCTACCTCTTGCGAGGATACACTCGATTGCATTTAAAGCCCACCTGGACAACCCATCTCTCCATATCAAGACCCTCAGTATAGTACATTTGGAAAGCCCCTCACCTTCGCATAAAGTAACATGCGTAGGTACCATGAATGGACTTGGGAGACGTTTGCTTTAGAATACCAGAGACCTCCAGAGACACAGCACCTCTGAGATTAATTTAAATGTCACATATTCTCTCTGCTATACTTACAGTATGGACTAACAGATGGCACAGAAAAATAATCCTGAAACTGTATGAGTCATAAAAGCTCAAAATCTTTCTCTAACATAAGTATTTGGACAAGATAAATATCCAAATGCTTGGAAAAAGGATACATTCCAAGTCTAAGTCAGTGTCTATCATTATATAAAAAAATGATACCTTTGCATCATATTATACACCTTGCAGAGTCATTATTAAAGGCACCTGTAGCCCATTAATACATGTCATTTATAATAACAACCAGTACTATGCTCAGACATGACAGTTTCACTCCATTCTGCTCTAAGAGCTGTTAGCTTCCTTGGATTGTCAAGAAGCATGGTACACTGTCTGAACTCTGCTTTACACAAATATTTTCTAAGCTGGGGTAGTCCAGAAATAGGTTGCATCGTGTTATTCTCAAGCAACAAATGGACCTCCACCACAGTCTGTATATAGAATAACTTGGCAGAAAGAGATCACCATGAGTGAAAGGAGAGAACAGACATGAATGGCAGGAGTTACATCCTGGGCTGCCTTTGTGGCACACTGTGGAGTTTACGGATCCCTTACTTCTTAAAGTACCTCATCATTTGCAGTTGTATTTGGGATTATGCGTTATATCTTTGTACGGCTTTCCTATAAAGCAGATGCAGCTATTTAAGCAACCGAGAAAGAAAAGGTCAGTAAGTGCAAATGGAATTGACCACAGATAATAAGTAGAAGATTAAGAATATAGTTTGATGTTCTGAAGTGTCAGTCAAGAATTGTTTCTGCTGGGAATGAAATTCAAAAGATGCTTAACATAACATCTGAATTAAAGAATATTGGATCATAAGTATTGCCCTTCTGCTTCTAGTGTAAGCATTCTTATCAGAAAAGTTATAGCACTAAGAAATTTGAAAAAATCTGTACTTGAATTTTTTATTTCATCGATGAGTAATCTGAATCTCACCATTCTCAGAGTAACAAAATTTATTGATCAAATAAAGATTATATATTTCTTCTATTATATATAAAAATAAATATATCTGTGTATACATATAGTGTGTAGTCCAGTGTTCACTACACAGTGAGTGTCTATACAGTATTGCTGGCTATAACAGTGTACAAAGTAGTCACTGGACTTGATGCTACTATTGTTACTAGGAGAGGTTTCGAACTCAAATTGCCACTCAGTAAATCCAGTTTTGATTCAGTTGTATCAACGTGTTGTTTATGTATAAACTTCACCAGTGATCTTTGGAAGCTTTTAAAATTAACCTCATTACAGAGGCAGTTTGCTGGGGGAAACTCTGGTACTTGTAGTCTAGCACAGGCTAGCTGACTGTTATGGCTCACATCTAAAATGTCCCTCAAAGGCCACATGCTAGTTGGCTTAGTTGCCCACCAATTGGCTTTTTGGATGTGACTGGGTCATGTGGGCTCTGACTAGGCCAGTGGACCAGTTCACTGACAGATTAATGATTTGATGGCATTATGTGGAGGTGCTGAAGACTTAGGAGAGAGTTCTAATTGAAGGGAGCATGTCATGGGTAGGACCTTGGGGACTTCATGTTGCCCCAGTCCCTTCCTCTCTGGTTCTGTCTCTATTTCTGGAGGCCCTGAGGTGAGCAGCCTCCTGCACACCCTCACTGTCACAGTGTTCTTCCTCAGACCCAAAGTAAAGGAGGCAGAAGGTCATGGGAAAAACCTCTGAAATCATGAGCTGAAATGAACCTCTCCTCCTTCAAGTTGCTTTTTCCTCAGGTATTTTGTCATGGCAATGCCGAGCTAACACACTGAGATGGCTGTTAAACGACACAATTCTGACAGCAGCTCTATGGTGACTGCCCTGGAATGGGAGGTGCATTGGACAGACATAATGATGAAAATCTATGCTTAAGCCACTAATGATGTAAACTGCATGGTTCACCAGAGACCATGCAGAAACAGAATAAGAGTAATGACTAAATTTTCAAAATGGAAGATTGCTTCATTGGGAAAGAATTCATGGGAAATTTTTCTCAGGGTCCTAGAAGACTTGAGTCCTGAACTCTTGGACAAGAAGCACAAAGAGAACCTTACACGCTATGTTAACCATTCTGCAGTTCTCAGAACTAGGATTGTCCAAGACCACAAATTTCAGGGTAAGACTACCGTAGATATGCCAAAATTTGGTTTGTGAAGGAAAGATGATACACAGATAACCAGGGAAATAAAAACAAAAATATATAACTATTTTTATGTGGTATTAGAAACATACCAAAAAACTCTCGGGACAGCGCATTTATGTACAGGATTATGAAATACTGAGCACTCCAGCTATCTCAGGGCTCAACAAGTCCTGGGGGATCTGTGCTGGATGGGTGGATTTTGTGTTTGTAATGAGATCCCTCAGCTCACTCAACCTTAGATAAAACTACCATTTATGTGACTCTCTTGCTTTGAAGCCTGGCAAAGTTGGATATCATGAGCTGTTTCAAGGTGCTGAAAGTTTGCACTAACGGATGAATTTCATGTTTTAATATTGGCCAATCAAATAACTCAGTCTTGATACATAAATGTGTGCATCAGGCAGTAGGAGAGGATTATTGTTTGATGGCTACAACGAGGATCTCTGCCATGAGTACTTGAGCAAGTTCTGAGAATGTCAATCTCTGCAGGATCGAGGTGAGCATCCAGTTGAGTCCCAGCAGCTGTAACACATCTAATAGCACAGCAGCTGCTCCGTCATATCCAGAAGATCCTCCACAGGGCCAAGCCATCTACAGCAGACCGGCTTTACCCAGGAGCATCAGCCCTGGGAGTCTCTCTAGATGGTTGTGTCTTCCCTCTTCCTTTTCTGTTCTTATCTTGTCATTTCTTTGTGACTTGGGTCACACAATCGGTGGGAAGGGTTCCAGGTCTAAAGTTAGCCAGCTCTGGAGCACAGAGCCTCACTGAGGTTTCCATGACTCTGTAGTGTTTGCTTCTCCAAGGTGCTTTTGGCTTACATATTTGCTTTCCTTGACTTCTTGCACACCAAATTATATACATGAGTCTCTAAGAGAAAGAGGTAATGAGGCAGAAATAATTCAAAGCACAGCTTTTATTTGTGGGCAGAATAGTAAACATAAATTCATACCTTCTCATCTGCCTTGAAAGAAAGTACTCAGGCTACTGGGGGATAAATTCAGGTTCATTCAGCACTTGTAGCCCTCCTTTGCTTCTTCTTGGACTCAAAAATATTTACCAGGAATTCTCGCTTTGGGATAAAGAGACTTTGTTGTCCTAACTTTCCCACCTCCAAGGCCTAGCACTCTTACCCCTTTCTCTGTTTTCAAATCTATAATCACAAGTGTTTAAAAGCCTGACCTGCCCCAAATATGTAATATATTTTAATTATTTAAGCCCAGGGGAATGATCAAGATACGTAAAACAGGCAGGAGAAAATCTTCGTACTAAAGTAGTATATTTCCATCTCCTCACATTCTATGCTTTTCCTGCTGTATTTTAAAATTTCGGACCACATTACATTTTGATGCATGTCTCTACAAATGAATCTGTACATTCATTGTATTAGTTA
This sequence comes from Hystrix cristata, assembly GCA_004026905.1. NCBI lineage: Eukaryota > Metazoa > Chordata > Mammalia > Rodentia > Hystricidae > Hystrix > Hystrix cristata. Next base: position 14,991 of record PVJO010021394.1, on the reverse strand, counting down.
ATAGTAAGAATACTCTGAAAAAAAATCTCATTCCTACTTCCTGGATTTTCACATCGTAAGTTACATTCAATGACTTGTACATTAATGACTTTTATATTAAATGTATATATTACATAAAATTCTTGCTAAATTGTTTTAATGAAATATTACATTTGATTAATATCAAATTATTTAGGTAAAAGCCTTAAATGTTGCAAAATGTTTACCAGTGAATTCAGCCCTTAAATTTCACCTTCTGTTGGCACCAAAATCTTCCTATTGCCTAGCTGTATAGATTACAAGTTTGTCTCGTTGAGGTCATTTACCATTTTTGTTATTAAATGGACATCAGCAATACTGAGTTTAAAAGTCAGAGCAATTTCTTTCACTCTGAATTATTTAGAGACTATAGTATGTAAATGTTTGCTGTGAACTTCCAGAACCACATATAGAAATATTTACAGAATTCAAGCCCATCTATTATTCTTTCTTTGTTTTTTTCCCTCCCTCCACAGGAAATCTGGCCACTGGAAAATGTTGTTCAAGGTTATGAATGCTTCATGTGCCTCTTCTTAGGCTGTAATAGAAAAATATTCTTTCAATTATCTTTTAACATTTAATATTCTACCGGAGAGGCTCTTCTAATGCCAAAACGAACTCTTCCTTTCTCTGTATTTTTTCCAAGACTCCCTTTGTTTTAGAAAAAGTTGAGTGACAGAGCTTTGTGCTAGATCTCTGCTTTTCTTCTTTTGAATGCTTCAGGATGGGCGCTTCCCGGGGTTGCTTGTTGTGCATAAGCCTGGTCCACCTGCTGCAGGCCATCTAGACTTGGCCTTTCTAGGAAGTGCTTAGAAAACTGGGCCATTTTAACATCTAAAAAGTTTCTCATTTCCATGAATTTTATGGTGAGTCAGAAGACAATAGGTAAGACATTAATCTATCGCTCAAAAAAATTAGTAAAAGAGGTCTCTGGCACTCTACTCCCTGGACTCAAATCCTGACTCTAAAATTTTCTAAACCTCAATTTCTTCATGACCAAAAAAGGAATATAAATAATACTTACTAGTTCAAGCATTTTTCAAATTAAATGATAAAACATGTGTAAAACATAAAAGTAATTTGCAATCTGTATGGAAGACAGAGAGAATGGAAGAAGGGGAAAAAAGGAGGAAGAGGAGGGTAGGAACGTGGACTAGGAGAATCATTGTCATCTCTGGTTGCCTTTTCTAAGTGAAGAATAGACTACCTCGTACCCTGATGGCTTATACACCGTTTAATTTATACAGCTCCATCCGGGAGGTCATTCACAGTGAAATGTGTGCACCAAATAGATTCCGGTATTTCTTTTAGGAAAAAATGAAACATACCTTTTCATTTCTTCAGACCCAGGCCTCTAACTATCACGAATACCAAGTGTTGGAAAGTTCGAGGGTTACAGCAATAACAACATTCTTTCAGGCACCCTCAGAAGCATCTTCTCTTGGCATGTAAGGATTGTTTAGTGGGTTTGCGGTCTCAAAAGTAAAGACACAGTAGTTGACATCTAGTGTTCCAGCCAGGCACATTTCTGGGAATGAAATCTGAGGAGGCTCATTATGAACTTTATTGGTGAGCATTTGAGTTATACCAGCCTGTGCTTCCTCATGGATCACAGTGTTAAAGCTCCTGTCTCCCTGGCTCAGATGAGTACTTCTGCATTGCTCTGGGAATGTTAGAAACACTTTCATTCCGAGATTGCTTATTAGATGATTTACACCCAAATTCATGGTTGCCATGACTCCAACTGGAACTGAGTGATGGTTTTCAGTGTTCTGAGGCTGAGGTTTCTTTCCCTCCCTGTGTCCACAAGTTGCAGGCGATGCCTGCAGGTCTCAGAGTTTGAAAACACTGGAAGAGATGACAATTACCGATCACTCATTTCTTGTGTTTCACTGTCAGGAAATGGCTGACGGTAATTCTTCTCATATAAAAATTTTTCTTTTTACTACCAAATACATGAGATTAAAAACTTCTAAGTCAGTCGGGGGACAATTTTGAAATTTAAAATTTGGAACAATTTGGAGGCGGTCCCAGGCGATTTAGGAAGAAGGGGAAGAAGTGTGAGGACCACAGATGATGGAAACCATGACTCAGGCTTTCTGTTCTGTCAAACTAATTTATGCAAGTGTGCTGTCATTTGTCAGGGTTGAGGGAGAGTAGTGAAGTATGTCCATTTTAATGTAATTCATATTTTCTATTCCAACAGGAATCGCCAAAGAATGATGGTCACCAGAAATCATTCTGCAGTAGCCGTGTTTGTCTTAGGAGGCTTAGACCAGCAGCCAGGATTCCAGCTGCCCCTCTTGCTCCTGTTCCTGGGGATCTATGGGGTGACAGTGGTGGGGAACCTGGGCATGGTCCTCCTGATTGCTCTCAGCCCTCTGCTTCACACCCCCATGTACTATTTCCTTGGCAGCTTGTCCTTTGTTGATCTCTGCTCTTCCTCTGTCATTACCCCCAAAATGCTGGTGAACTTCCTTGGGAAGAAGAATACAATCCTGTACTCTGAGTGCATGGCCCAGCTCTTTTTCTTTGTGGTCTTTGTGGTAGCTGAGGGTTACCTCCTGACTGCCATGGCATACGATCGCTACGCTGCCATCTGTAACCCGCTGCTCTATCATGTGAGCATGTCACCCTGGCTCTGCTCTCTGCTGGTGCTGATTTCCTTCATCCTGGGCGTTCTGTCTGCCGTGGCCCACACAAGTGCTATGATGAAACTGAACTTGTGCAAGTCCCACATCATCAGTCATTACTTCTGTGATGTTCTTCCTTTACTCAATCTCTCTTGCTCCAACACACGATTCAATCAGCTTTTGCTTTTTACCATTGGTGGTTTCAATACACTGGTGCCCACTTTCTCTGTTGCCATCTCCTATGCCTTCATCTTCTTCAGCATCCTTCGCATCCAGTCCTCTGAGGGACGGTCCAAAGCTTTTGGAACATGCAGCTCTCATCTCATGGCTGTGGGCATCTTCTTTGGGTCTATCACCTACATGTATTTCAAGCCCCCTTCAAGTAACTCTCTGGAGCAGGAGAAGGTGTCCTCTGTATTCTACACCACAGTGATCCCCATGCTGAACCCCTTGATTTACAGCCTGAGGAACCAGGATGTGAAGAAAGCACTGAGGAAGGTCTTAGTGGGAAAATAATATCTTACTTTTGAAGATAATACATAGAAGAGATTGATACTTCCAATGAAATTACAATCTTTGTAATATCAAGGGTTTTGCCCTTGCTGAAGATCAAAAACAGGCCTTCTCTATGCTGGAAAAGTGCTCTTTTACTGAGCTATGCCCCAACTCCAAATGTAGATTTTTAAAACACTTTCTAATCTACAATTGATTCAATGTTATCAATAAAATGGAAAAGAATTTTATAAAAGTACATATTAATGTTCTTATATTTTTATACAAAAACTGAAGTTTAGGTTGTTTAATTTTTTTAGTGTGATAGAAAGGGAATGGGAATTTAGATTTTCTTCAGACTTATTCTTCTCTCTTTAATATCCTGAGTTTGCTTATTGAATATCTGCTATGAAGGAGTTACTGAATTTTATACTGATAGGAATGCTAAGAGAAATGTAACCTGATCCTCAATATCAGTCACTAATTCTTGAGGGAAAAAAACAAATGCACTCAGATGAAAAGGAAAACACAGAAAAATATTTACAGAACAAGAATGGTAACTTTATTAATCAGACTTTCATGTGCTTTTACGGTCTTTACTCAGTATATTCAAAATCTCCCCATTTTAATTTCTTCATGCACCCTCATGGGACACTGATGTCTTCCCCAGTCACAGAACAAAAGAAGTATGTACTCCAACCTATCGTAATATATTATTACATTAAAACTGTCAGTCAATGCAATTGGGAAAAACTAATTGGGAACATAAGAATTAAAAGAAAAAATACCCTTAATTATAGACTATATAATAGCCTATGTCAAAATCCACAGAGTATTAATGACAAAAATAATAAGAAGAATTCAGTAAGGTAACAAAAGTTAAACTAATACTCAGAAATCAGTACACAGATATAACTAGTTACAAGATGTAAACCTTATTTACAATTGCAGCAAAAAGATAAAATACATGCAATTATATTCTACAAATATGAAAAACCTGTATGAGGAAAACATTCAAGCACTTTGAAAGGTACATGTGAGGACTGGAACAAAAGATATGTCTCTTTTTTTGGACAGAATGACTCAACATTTAAAGATACTGTTTCTTTCTAATTATTTTATAAAATTAACACAAATCCAATAAACATTTTTTTGGTTTTAGAAAATTTTTTCAACTATATTGCAGAATCAGTATACATGAATTAATGAAGTACATGTTTGGAGAATGCCCAGTTGATTAGCCTTGACATGTGTATGCACCTTTCAAGCCCCCACCACACTCAGCCTAACAAACATTTCATTCAATCTCTGTTCTTTTGACTTTGTCTACAGGCAACAATGGATTTGCATTTTTGTGAGAGTGGAGGGATGCATTTTATATAGTTTCACATACATAGAATCATACAGCATGTATGGATTTTCTGCGCTCAAAATAGTGGTTTAGATATTCACTCATGAATTCAATTTTATTGCTTAGTCAAATTGTATTGCATGGATACACTACAACGTATTTGTTTCTCTGTTATTAATCATTTGGGCTCTACCAATTCTTCAGTTGCTGTCACTTCTCCCTTTATGTCTTTTTGGTCATATAGTGTCATGTATTCTGAGAAACTACCTATAAGTGGAAATGTTGGCAATATAGTGGCTGTAATTTTAAGTAAAAACCAGTCAAACTGTTTTCTAATATGGTAATTTCCCCTTTTCTTTCTTTTTTTCTTTTTCTCTTCCTTCTTTCTTCTTCTCTCTGTCTCTCTGTCTCTCTGTCTCTCTCTCTCTCTTTCATGAGGCGGGGTATCAATAGGCAGTTTAGGCTGACCTTAAACTCACTGTGTAGCCTAAACTGGCCTTGAACTTACCCTTCTTCCTCAGCCTGCCAAATGCTGGGATTATAGGCATGCACTGCCATGCCTGACTAGTACGGCAAATTTTAAACTGTCATCGGGTATGTGTGAGAGTTACAATTGGTCTATATGATAGACAACATGTGATTTCATTTCTTTGCTTTAATTTTAGAAATTCTAATCTGTATGTATTAGTATATAATGGCTTTTGTTTGCTTTCTTTGTTGATAATAAACTAGTGATATATATGCATGCTCTTATTATTCATTTATTCATCTTCTGTAGTGTCTGGATAAATTCTTTTACTCATTTTCTTATTTTTTGAGTTCTTATTATTGAATTGCACTTAACTATTTATTCCGGATGCATTCTGTTTCCATGTGCAATATCTCTATCAGATATGTGTTCTGCAGATATTTTATCCCCGTTTACTACTTGCTTAGCATATACTCAAAGGTATCTTTAAAGTAAACTTGTTTAGTTTTGATTTCAATTTATCATTTTAGAAGTATGCATATGTTCCTCTGAAAAATCATTTACATACTTCAAAGTTACCAAACCATTATTCTACATTTTCCTCTAAACCTTTTTACACTTTTAGGTTATACAGTTAGGCATATGATCCATTTTGAGTACATTTTGGTACTAGCTTTATTTATTTTTAAGGGCTGTCAGGTGGCTGTTTTCTATGTTGTCCAAATATGTACTTGTAATTACTCAGAAAGGTAAATGGTAATGAGCTTTTATTGGAGCAGGAGAGCAAGTATACTTAACACTAAAGTTTACATAGAAAGATATCTATACAAGAATGGGTACAAGATAAAGCGCAAAACTATAGGTGGAATGAGAACAATCATATACAACAACATTACAAAACCTCTCAAATTAAAAAAAATGTCCTACTATGGCATCAAAAGACAGGAGGTATAATGGAATACAGTGTCCAAAAATAGGGTTAAGAGTATACACAAATTGGAGTTGGAGATTTAGCTCAAGTGGTAGGGCTCTGGCCTAGCAAGCACAAGGCCCTGAATTTGATCCCTAGCACACCCCCAATAAGCATATTATTAATTAAGACTAATATAAATAGCATCTGAAGTAGTTTGGAAGATATAGATTCTCTTAATAAATAATGCTAGCAAACTAAAATACCCATTGTGAAACAGAGCAAATGATATCCATATCCTATCCCATGCAGGAATAAATTACCACAAAATCATGTCAGAGAGTTGGCTCCAAGAATTCATTTTTTTTAACTTTTGATAATCAAATAATTAAAATATTTTAAAAAGCAAAAAAATTCCATATGACAAAATGAAACATTATCTAATCTAGTAACATTATTTTCTGATTTAAAAATAAAACCTCTCAACAAACCAGTAATAACAGTAAAATTCCCCAATCTGACACGAAACAGCTAACTTTGTGCTTAGCTGTGAACAACGGAATGATTTCTTCCTAAGAACACTAATGACAAAATGTCTGCCCTCATCGCTTCTACTAACATTTTACTGGATGTTTCCAGTATTGCCATAAGTCAGGGGTCAGAGGTGGCATAGGAGGTAGACAAACGAGAAAACAAGAAGTAAAATGGTAGAAAATCTGATTGTGGTGGACCTAATATGCTCAACTTGAGCCAGAACGCCCAGCTGGACTGAGTCGGTGTGAGGCTGAGTGCAGAGGATCCACCTGAGGGTTGTTGCTGATGCAACATAAGACAGAGTGGGAGCTGGAGCTAGTTGGCAGGCTGTTTCCCAGGAGAAGCTCTGCTGCGGCTGGTTCTCCTAAAAGGAACTCAGCTGTCCTCATCGAGGAAGGAGCTCGGGGCCTTGCTGTCGTCGAGGATGGCTGCTGTTGCTTCGGAGGAGCTCTGGTTGTCGTCTCTGCTGCGAGCATCGTATCCTCGTTCCAGTGAAGATTTCTTCAGCCATCATTTGCAGACACAGATGTACATGGGACTGTGCTCCCAGCCCTCCCAGTCCTCGATTAGATCTTTTGGGTCTCCGGGGCCTAGATTGACATTCAGCACGTCCTGCATTTGGCTTGTTGGGTGAATATTGGAACTTATAAATGTCCTCCATTAAATCTGCTCTCTTATAACCATTGGCTCTAGAAAACCTAAGACACTGATAAAATCTCAAAACAGCTACTATAATATATTTAGTTAGCCACTAGTATGGGTAAATGAGTTATACACAAAAAAGAAGTGCATTTCTAAGTAATAACAATGAATGACCAAAAATTGAAATTGAGAACAAATTACTAGAGCACTAAACAAGCAGGAAACACTTAGGGACATATCTGACAAAATACAAAATCTCCACATTAGAATTGAAACTACAAAACATTGCTGAGAGGTCTGACTCAATGATGAGACAGATATGCTGAGTCCTTAGACTGGGTTTGTAGATAACTCTTTCTGAAATGATTTTTACATTCATCACAACTAATCAGCAAACTTTGTGTATGTAAAGTCAATATTCTGATCCTAAGATTTTTATCCAAAAGAAAGCCCTGGAATATTCATACTAACATGGAAAAAATTTAGAAGAATAACAATATCCAGTTTCAAGACTTACTATAAAATTGGTGAAACAAGACAGTGTCATACTGACATCATGATTAAGAAAGTGAAAAATGGAATAGATTAGAGTCCAGAAATATATCGATGTATTTTATAGTTAAGTTATTTTTGACAAAGTGGAAAAGAGAAAGTCTTTTCAACAAAATTGAGGAAACGGTTAGATCAAAATAAAGCAAGACAGGAGTGTTGATATAAAATTTACAGTATGTGTAAAGTGTACAGTATGTGTACAGTATGTATAATACACAGTGTATCATATGCCCAAATGTAAAACATGAAGCTGTGAAATTTCTGGAATGCAAGTTTTAAGAAATTTTCTTAACCTTGGTTTTGGCTAAACTGTCTGAGATTCAAAACTGAAGGCATAATGCATGACAGAAAATACACTGATAAATTGGACTTCATTAAAATCATGAGTTTTTGCTTCTCAAAAGAATGAAAATAATCCACATGCAGGGCTAAAATAGTTCAAATAAATTACCTGACAATTGATATGCAGAATACATACAGATCTTTCAAAATAATAGAAAGAAAAATCTTTAAAAAGAAACAAAATATTTGAGCAGTGTGTGTGCACGTGTGTGTGGGAGTATGTTAGAAAAGATGTTTAACACTGTTGGTCATCAGGCAAATGCAAGCTAAATCAGAACAAAATAGCACCATAATACTCATCAGGAAAGATAAAAATTATAGTGATAGAAAGAAAGATCACAACAAATGTTGCTGAAGCAATGGAGGAATTGACATTCTCACGAACTGTTGAAGAGCATATAAAATGGGGCAGCCACCTTAGAAATCAGCTTTTCTGTTTCCAAATAAATAAATATCAGTATGACCAGACTTTCCACTCTTACATGTTTATCCAAGAGAAATAAAAGCATATATGCACACATCTTCATGGAAACTCATGCCCAAATACTTACTGAATTTTAATTCATTAAAACCCATAACTGGTCAAACTCCAACGTCCATCACCAAATAAATACATATACATATTCTTGCATATTCATACAATGGGATACTACTAGAACAATAAAACAGAGTGCTCTAATTGATAACTGCAACATTGTGATTAAAACTAAAAATAATTCTACTAAGTGAAGTAAACCCTGTATGGCAGACTAATTCCTGCATAGTTTCATTCATACAAAATTCTTGAAAAATGAAAACTACAGTGGCAGAAAGCATGAGAATTTTGGAGGAAGGTATTATCAAGGAGCACAAAGGAACATTTGATTTTAGATCTATCTGCTATATTGATTGCAATGACTTCATAGGTGTATACATACGTCAACACTTAGCCAGTCATGCACTTTATATATGTGTAGTGTGTTCTGTGTCTAATACGTTTCAAAAATGCTATGTGGAGCTAAGAAAAAAAATGGAGGTGTATAGTACCTAAGCTTCGTGCCCGTGCTTCCTAGAAAACAGTTTTTAAGTAGTCACTCTTGTTTTACAGGGAATATAGAGAACTGAGTGGGATGAATGGACAGAGTTTCTACTCTGTAGGTCTCTCCACAGGATACATACGGCTCTAGAAATGGAATTTTCCTTCCTGACAGTAGAGGCTGAAGGAGGAATAACAAGGAGTTTACACCTTGAGTGTATGAGATTGTTCAGCACAATCAGTCACCACTCTGCAAGTCATTCCCACAAGAGATCAGGTATTAGACTGCAGAATGAGGTGCAGAAGACAATCACTTCGGACTGCTTTCTGGGTACATGTCCATGATCTCAGTGGCCTCAGACTGCCAAGGGAAGCTTGTCACTTAGGAAATTGGCCTTTTGAAAGTGGAATCACCAGTTGCCTATGCATTTGGCTAGGATAAATCTTCCTTCCATAAAATGGCCTCACTCTTCTACTATGTCCTCATTATTTATCTATTAATAATTTATGTTTGCAATTTTTGTAAAGGTTAATTAATTCGAGAATTGTACCTTTCAAAAGAAAGATGCACAGCAGAACAAAGAAAGGATGAGGACCCATGAAGGAGACTTCAGTTCGCAAAGAATGCACTTATTCTTTGGACTTGCCCCATGATCGAGTATCAAGATTATTTTCTGCCACAACCTAGTCTGATATGACTAATTTGGAGTGTTTCATAGCTAGATAAGTGAGAAAGAAGAATATAAATGTCAGTCTGCCCCAAATAGAAGAAAATGCATACCTTAGTTTTCCTCAGTAAGGCAGATGGACTACACAAATTTAATGCAGGTAAATTTTTACAAAATAAACATGTTTAAGACTTAACAAGCGTTCAGGGAATCATACTATCTTGAGATAATTTGCTCAAGGGGTGTGCATGTGCGTGTGCGTGTGCGTGCGTGTGTGTGTGTGTGTGTGTGTGTGTTTGCATAAACTTCAATAAAGAGGTAACATCTAGCGACTGTGTTGGAGGGAATGAGACCAGAATGTTAATTCAAAAAACAGAAAGGGAAGTTAGTTTTAAGAAAAAGAAAAGGACAAACTATCTTCATGACCTTTAGTGGTTCTGACATTAAGGTTGGGATGGGTCACGCTTCTTCCTTATGACCTTGCTCAGCACCTTCTTTACATCTTTATTCCTCAAAGTGTAAATCAAGGGATTCAGCATAGGAATTACTGTAGTATAGAACACTGAAGCTATCTTCTCCTGGGCCATGTTGCTGCTAGATGCTGGCTTAAAATACATGAATGTTATAGATCCATAGAAGATCCCAACAGCCGTAAGATGAGAACCACAGGTATTAAAGGTTTTGGACCTGCCCTCAGATGAGGGTATTCTAAGAATGCTGGTGACTATGAAGGCATAAGAGATGGTGATGGGCACAGTTGTTGCCAACATGTTGAATCCCCCTACAAATATCACCAGGAGCTCATTGAGAGAGGTGTCAGAGCAGGACAGTTCTAGGAGAGGGAGTATGTCACAAAAATAATGATGGATGACATTGTCCCTACAGAAGGAAAGCCTGACCATGGAGGCAGTATGGGTCACAGCTCCCAAAGCTGCCGTGATATAGACTCCTGCCACCAGTACATTGCACACCTGTTGAGACATGATGACATTGTAGAGCAGTGGTTTACAGATAGCTACGTATCTATCATAGGCCATAGCAGTCAGCATATAGGACTCAGCCATAGCAAAAACACAAAAGAAAAAAAGCTGGGCCATGCACCCAGAATAGGAGATAATATTTTGCTCCCACGTGAAATTTCTCAGTAGTTTGGGGGTAACGACTGAGGAGTAAAAGAGATCTATGAATGACAAATTACTGAGAAAAAAGTACATGGGAGATTGGAGGCTAGAACTGAAAGTGATTAGAAGGATCATACCCAGGTTTCCCACTACAGTGACTCCATAGATGCCTAGAAACAAGAAGAATAGGGGCAGCTGGAGTGCCGGTTGGGCTGTTAATCCCTCGAGGACAAATTCAGTCATGGTAGAATAATTGTGTCTGATCATTTCCTTCAGGGAACAGGACATGAAACTAAGAAAAGGAAAAATCAAAAAGTAAGAAAGCTAAGTTCTTGTGACAGGTAATCTCTTATTTACTTGTATGAAAGAAGGAATGAAAACCTGATCATCAACTGACAACAATTTAATGATTGCCAGTAATAAGCTGGGGAAATATATTTTTCATGTCAATATTGAGTTTCTTTCATCAAGGACAATTGTAATTTGTACAGTAACAAGAAATAATACCATATAGTCATAAGAATAATTAGAAACTCTCTGAACAGGCCAAGGGCTGAAGCTCCCTAGCACTTTAGTACCCTGAGACATGTGTCTCAAACGGGAGCAGAAATTTACCTTAGACACCTGTGTGCTGCTGACATCAGGTTTTTGTTTTTTTTTTTTTCTTTTTGAGTTCGGAAAGTAATTTCAAGGCTTTTTTGTGTATTGGGTTGTCATTTATCACAGAACGCACAAGCGCTGGGGGGAAGTGCTATGTTAAGGTCGGGTTCAAAGTCACAGTAAGCACAGTGGCCTCGAGGTGATGCTCCAAGTTAAGGAGGTTTTCAACTTCAACCTGGAATTCTGTGATTCGAATGAATGAGTACTTCACTGCACATTGTATTTCTACGAAAATTTTGGGATATATTCGGGGGCATCTTAGAACATAAGTAAAATAAGGAGGAAGAGAAAAGAGAGCTTTTCCTTCCGCTGCACATCCTAGGCAACAGAGCACTTATTTCTTGCAATTTTACTTGCGTTGGGCTAACTGCTATCCACATATTTGACCCATCTACTTTTGCAGGACACTAATTTGCAGTTCTCCCTTAGAAATTCCATTTTACAGTGAATGCTTTCGAGAAATGATGCTATAGGAAATTGGTGTGCCCTTACCTGAGCGCCGTAAAGAGTGAGAGAATTGTCGTTCTTGTTTATGTTTTCTCTCTTGTAATAGGAGAAAAAATTATGTAAGTAGCTTCTTGGCAAAAATTACCCATGCTGTACCTTGCCGATCTTTTTGAGAGTGTGATTTATCAGAATTAAAAAACAAACTGGAAATTACTGGAAATTAAGAAGAAATAAAGCTCCTCTGACAATCTCTAAAGTCTGATTTATGTCCCAGCTGTCTCGCTAAATCACTGTGACTGTGGAAAGTGACCTCAGCTGTCCTTTTCTAGGAAAGGATCAGGGTTGAAGATTTCAAGGTGAATTGCAGCGCTGGGATTTAACGAGACTGGGTGAGCTACAAAAATATTCTGTTCAATATCCCGAGGATTCCCTTCTAAGCAAGGGAATATCTCAACTCATTGTTTATGGGTCTTTGACCTCCAAGGAGATGGAAGAGTAAAATATTCTCCAAAGACTGTAAAATCCAGGAGGGACACTCAGAGGTGAAATTCCTCTGAGAAAAAGGGATACAATTAATATTATATTTACACTTAGAATAATGACACACACAGAGAATAGTGACATTTCCAATGTACAAAATTAAATTTTTGAACTTCCTTTTTGGAATAAGATATTTTTGTGCAAAAGTTGTAAATGGTTCCCATCTAGGATGATTGTAAGAGTAACAGAAACAGTTTTTAATAACTTCACTGAGTAAATTTCTTTTCCCTTGATCTCTGGACTCTGAAAACAGCATAGTAACTCCAGTTTTTAATTTTTTAGCTCTTGATGTTACAATTAGAGTCAAATAGATTTATTCTCCTGAAATAGTAAATGAATAACTAGTAGTATCAGTGGTGATACAGTTGTGTTACAATAAGAATTCTGTGATTTAAATGTGTATTCCATTATATATTTTTTATTTCTAGGAAGAAATTTGGGAGATAGACATATTATGGTCAGCCAGCACGATACTGAAGAAAAAGAAGAGAACCAACAGTAACTGATTACGAGATTGTTATAAAACTACAGTAATCCAGATACTGTGTTACTGGCAAAGATCAACAGAACACATGATCAGTAGAACAGAATAGAGAGTCCAGACATAAATCCACAATACCATGTATATAAATGTATATAAGATACACAGCTGGCAGATGATCATATGAAAAAAATGCTCAATATACGTCATGAAATTTCGAGTTAAAGCAACAATAAAAAACCACCCGCATCTATTAACATGACTGAAATTCAAAGCATTTACAGCGCCGAACATGAGGATATGAAACAACAGAAACTCTTTTCATCATTGGTGGGACTATAAAAGGGTACAGCCACTTCTGACGACAGTGTAGCAAGTTTAACAAAACCAGTATAGTTTTACCATTCTAGTAAACCATCAAGCTCCTCGGTATTTACCAAAATGAGTTTGAAAACTGATGTCTATAGAAAAAAATGCATGTCTGAAGCAATCTTTTTCATTATTACCAACACAAAGAAACGGAGGCAACCAATGTGACCTTAACGTGTAACAATGAACAAATTACAGTATATCCAAACAATAACAGTTGGTTAAACAAGCTATCAAACCACAGACAAATACGAAGAAAACTTAAAAGTGTTGTTCAGTAAAAAAGCTAGTTTGAAGAAAAAAACATACGATTTGATTCTAACTATATTGCTTTTTGGAAGAATTTAAAACTGTATTGCAAGTTTGGGCCAGCATGGGCACCTTAGCAATACCCTGTCTCAAAATAGAACATTTAAACGGAAAAGAGCTGCTGATATTATCTCAGCAAAAGGGCCCTAGTTTCATCTCTCAGTGCCAGAAAAAAAAAAAAAAAAAGGAAAAAAAATTACGAAAAGTGTAGAATGATCAGCAGTTGCCAGGGAATTGGGTGAAGGAAAGATGAGAAGGATCGATAGGTGGAGCACAGGACAATATTTTAGGGCAATGAAAGTAGTTTGCACCATGCTGTGGATGGTAGATACACTGCATTCTATACTTGTCAAAACCAATAGAATGAACAACACAAAGAGTGCACCCCAATTCAAATGAAAGACAATAATAATATAATACTGGCTTAGTTTTAACAAATATACCACATTAACGGACAATAATGATAGGGAAACACCTCTGGAATTTGGAATTCAGAAGGAACTTAGGAGAACTCTTTACTTTCTGCTCAATTTTTCTGTAAACCTAAAACTTCTCTGAAATATAACAATTCAATTCTCTTCTCCTCCCTTCTTCTCCGCTATGTCTGTGTGTCCATGAGTCTGTCTTTCTGTCTTTGTCTCTCTTGGTCTCTGCTTCAGATATCTTTTTGCTTTGTTTTTCCAGGACACTAAGAAACATCTCAGTAGTAGTCATTTTTTCTTTAAGTTTATCTCTTTTCATTGCTTTAATTCCTCAGGGATTTTTTTTTTTTCAGTAGTGGGAATTGAATGCAGGGAACACTAAGCAGCATATCTAGTCCTTCACCTGGTGAAGTCTCCTTTTTTTCTTTTAATGCTGGACTTAATTTTCAGTATGATAAAAATTAAGGAGATGATATAGAATTGTACTGTATTACAAATCTAGTTCAGCAATCTGTAAAACAAAATAAATAACACTTACTGCCAAAGAAAATAAAAGGTTTAGCACTAAAATTACTGAGATGGAAGGGCACCATCCTAGTCCCTCTGCTCTAAACTCGTGGCATTGTGCACAGAGAACTGATGACTATGCTACAGCGTTTTATTTTCTGTGTTAAATTTCTTATTTTTAATTTTCTATTCTCCCCCAATGTCCATGAGACCTTCGTTCTAAAACTCTCTACATGCCAAAATCCGTATATGCTCAGGTCTTTTATAAAAGAGGCACAGTATTTGCGTGTAACACATTTTCCTGTATAATTTAAATAATTGCCAGATTATTCATAATATTTAAACAATGTAAATGCTATGTAAGTAGTTGCTATATTGCATGTTTAGGGAATAATGAGAAGAAAAAGTCTGTGCATGCTTAGTAGACCTGCACATTTTTTTCAAATATCTTTCATGGATGGTTGGTTGAATCTGTGAATGTGCAACAGACAGACATGGAATAAAATTTT
>PVJO010021393.1:0-29641 GCA_004026905.1 Hystrix cristata | reverse complement strand
GAACTGCTAAGTGCTGCTAATGAAAAGTATGGGGCTTTATTAAAGGGTGAAACAGGGAAATTACAATTGCCTCCAAATTAGTCTTCCTTCCTCTACATCTCTACACTCTACTTTCTCCAGTTCAACTTACCCACTTTTGCCCAGATTAATATTCCCAAAGTCCATTTTTGACCCTGCCTCTTCCTAGCTCGAATGTCTTCAGTGGTTAAACTGGGCTTGAGGGCGTGGCCTGTAGTCCTAGTTAGCAAGGGTGCTGAGGTATGACGACAGCTTGAGTCCAGGAGTTCAAGGCCAGCCTGGGCAACATACCGAGACCTTGACTAGACACAAAAACAAGCATTCCTTAAATGGATCGTGCCATATAGTCCGAAGTCCTTGGCCAGAGAGTGGAGCTCCTCCAAGCCTCCTTTTCAGTCTTTTCCCCACTGATCCTCTTGAAGCAGTTTATGCTGCCAAATACACGTCCTCACACAAAGACTGCCTGCCTTCGCCAAGCTGTTTCCTTTGCCTGGAAGACCCTCCCCTCATTCCTTACGTCCAGATCGTGTGTATCTTTAAAGCCCATCTCAGTCTTCTTTACAAAGCATTTCCCAATCTCTCCCTTTGGAATCTCAGTACTTTCTTCCCATTATCATAGCACTCACCAACTTTCTTTAATATTGCAATTTGTCTAATACAACACGTGTGAGCCCAGCCTCTTTCCCTACTGGACATTAAGCTCACCAAGGGCAGGATCTGGGTCTAAACCACAATCATTCATGGGCTAATTGGATGAATGAATGGACAAAGGAACGCGTGGATGAGTAATCATTGCTGGCTTTTGATTGATGGTGTGGAGGGGCTCTGAGTATGCAGACATGACCGTTGTCTTTGATTATTCGCCTTCCTCCAACTCTTATTCTAACAAGTGTCCCTCCCGTAGGGATGAGTGGCTTTTACCAAAGGAGCCCTAGAAATCTCCGAGGACTATGAAGTGTGGGCAGAAAATTCAAGGACTGGGGGAGACCAAGTGGTGTTTTCTTTTCTTCTTACAAAAGAAGACTGATACTTTAGAATAGAAAAAAAAATATGGAAGATGAAATGAGTGTCTTTAGAGATGGACTTTTAGAATAGGATTTGTTTTGTCTGGACCATGGTTTAAAATACTGGATTGCTGGCTGTTGGCTGGGGCCACAGTTCTCTATTATAACTGAGAAAAATATATTTACCCAGAGCTTTGCTGATCTGATAAACGGAACTTTAAATTGAAAATGGAAGAGAAAGGAGAAAAGTGCTCTGATAATATTAAAATCAATTGCTGTGGATGATATCAGATCCAACGGTACGAACATCACCGGGGGAGGTGCCCATTAAGCCCCAGAAGGACATATCAGGGGAAAGAGTCAGAAATAGAACTTACAGATTCCGCCGCTTCTGTGTCAACACACGGCCCATGCATTAGGTCCAACCATGTGAAATTGCCAATATTCAACTCTTTTTAACCTATAGGAATGGTAACTTCATAAGGGTCAACCTAGCAGTATACAGTGAATTTAACATATTAAGGTAACACATAGCAGCTAAGAGGTGCCACTAAGACCTGGACAATGCAACCTATAACTAGAATTGGGCATTAGAAGAACAGTATTAAGAAGGTGCCCTTTGGAATGGGAAGTGACATTGTGCTGCATGCACAGAAATCCAGAAAGGTGAGACAGAGCCCTCTAAAAAAAAGGGTGTTAGGAATGATGTGTTCTTGATGGAGGCAGATCACGAAAGCTGAGTAGAGCAAGACACTGCAGCAGTGAGGGACACTTTGGTCAGAGTTGCTGTAAAATCTATTTACTTTAAAGAACATCTAGAAATTCTTTTTTTAATTTTTAATTTGTACTGGTATCTCTTTGCAGTATAAAATGACTACAGTACAAAATGAATGCAGTACAAAATTCATTGTGGAGGACTGGTACTTGCACATAACATCTCAATTCTTTTCTCCCCCTTTCCCGCCACCTCCCTTTTTTGCCAGCATCATATTTATTTATTTATTTATTTATTTATTTAATAAGTCCTTATAAAATTGATTATCATAGACACAGATTAACAACTAGGCTAATAGGCAAAACACATATAAAACATACAAGAAAATTATTTTAAGGTACACTTTTAGATACATTGTCCATGCTGGATTATAATAACTTTTTTCTTGTTTTCTTTTTTTTCCCTGTTATCTGTCTTTTACTTTGCAACTCATTTATATATTGAGTTTCTCATATAAGAGAAACCATACAATATTTAAGCTTGTATGTCTGGTTTACTTCACTTAACATTACGGTCTCAAGGTAAATCCATTTTCTTACAAATGACTCAAATTTATCTTTCTTTATGGCAGAGTAGTACTCCATTGTGTAAAAATACCACATTCTGTTGGTGGACATAAAGGCTGTTTCCAAGATTTAGCTATCATGAATTGTGCTGCTATAAACATGGGAATGCATACATCACTGTGGTATGATGTCTTTAACTCTTTTGTGAAGATACCTAGAAGGGGAATAGCTGGATCAAATGGAATTTCTAGTTTCAGTTTTCTGAGGAATGTGCATACTGCTTTCCATAGTGGTTGTATCAGTTTATACTCCCACCAACCACGAAGAAGTGTTATTTTTTCCCCACATTTCCAACATTTGTTATTGGTTGATGTCTTGATAATAGCCATCCTTTCTGGAGTGAGATGGTCTTGTTTTAATCTGCATTTCTCGAATAGCCAGTGATGATGAACATTTTTTCATGTATTTATTGGCCATTTGTACTTTTTCCTCTGAGAAGTGTCTATTCATTTCAGATGCCCATTTTTCGATTAGGTTCTTAAATTTGGGAGTTTAATTTTTTTGAGTTATTTGTATATTCTAGATATTAGCTCTGTGTCTGAGGAATAGCTGGAAAAAATTTTTCCCATTCTGTAGGTTGTTTCTTCACTCTGTTTCCTTTGCTGTGTGGAAGCTTTTTAATTTGATGTGATCCCTTATGATGCTTCTTGGTATTATTTCTTGTGCAAATGGGATTCTGTTCAGAAAGTCTTGCCTACAAGTAAGTCTTCAAGAGTTTTACCTGTTTTGTGGCCCAGCAGATGAAGTGTTTCTGTTCTAATAGATATTCGATCCGTTTTGTTTTAGTTTAGTGTATGGTGAGAGACATGGGTTAGGTTCAACCTTTGGCATGTAGATAGCCAGTTTTCCTTCTTTCTTAGCACTATTTGTTAAAGAGGCTATCTTTCCTCCCACAAAAAGATTTGGCTTTTTGTCAAAGATAAGGTAGCTGAGTGCGCCTGGAATTGTTTCTGTATTGATCTGTAAGTCTGGTTTTTTGTTTGTTTGTTTGTTTGTTTTTTTGCCAACACCATGCTGTTTTTATCACTGTAGCTTTGTAGTATATCTTGAAGTCTGAGATCATGATGCCTCCTGCCTTGCTCTTGTTACCCAGAATTTGCTTTTGCTATTCTAGGCCTCTTTTGGTTCCATATGAATTTTAGGATTGTTTTCTCTAGTTCTGTAAGGAATGCTAGTGGTATTTTGATTGGGATTGCATTAAATCTGTATAATAGTTTTGTAAGTATGTCCATTTGGGCTATTTTGTTTCTGACTATCCAAGAATAGGGTATATCTTTCGATTTTCTGTTATCCTCTTCAGTCTCTTTTTTAGAGTGCTGTAGTTTTCTTCTATTATCTGTTTAGTTATATCTTCTCTAATCCCATTGAATACCTCTTTGTTCTGCTTTCTAACCGCCTCTATTATCTGTTTGACTAATCCGGCTGTGTAGTTTATGCTATTCTGTCCCTCTGTGCTGCCTGGATTAGCTTCAGGGGAGTTGTGAGTTTTGGGAGGCATTTGTCTTCTCATGTTTCTATTGTTTTTGTTTGTTTGTTTTTGTTTTGTGCTGGGGCTTATGAGTGTTTATAGTCTAAAGACCTTATTGCTAGTATAGAGAGCTCTTTAGTTGCTTTTCAGTGATATACCTTTGGCATGGCTAACTATAATCCTTTGCCACAGCCCCCAGATCCCACCACCTTAGTTAATGTGGGAGGGGAAGATGCAGCATAGTTAGCCCAGCACCAAGTTCTCTGAGAATGTACTCTAGTGCTGTTAATGTCACAAAGGTAATCTGACTATTGGCTTACAGAGGAACAGCAATAATTATGTAACCTTAAGAAGTGAATTAGCTACAGTAGTGTTGTCCAAGAAAAAGTAGATATTAGCATAAAGAATCAATTACATACTGCCCTTAATCCTAGAGAAGAAATCCTCAATTATGGTGTAAACATTGAGACAACCCAGGTATGGACTTACAGCTAATATGTACTAAACGAGACATATTTATCTCCACTAATGGTAGAAAAGAATTCAACAGTAATTTTACAGAGTTAACTATCAAAAGATTAACAAAGCTTTTGGTTATATAATTAAAGATATGGGGTTTTGGATTGGGGGAATGCAAGAGGAAAACTTTGAAACCCTAAACTCTATAATAGGAGAAGGAGTAGAGAAAAATTGTACAAACAATCTTACTGAGGAGTAGAAGGACCTTGATAGAATTAGGCAAAGATAAGAGAAAAAAACTGGCAACAAATAGAAGATAAAAGAAAAACAGGGAGAAAAAAGGAAATTATATAGAGAGTAAAAATAAGGGAGAACTGATTAAAGGGAGAAAATTAAAAGGGAGAAAAGGAAAAATAAAAGAAAAGAAAAGAAGTGAGAAAGAGATAAGAAGCAAGGCAGAAGGGCAAAGCAAAAGCTCCCAAGCCCCAGGAAACTGGTAAAGAAGAAAGAGGGAAAGGAGGAAGAGCAAAGTAAAGAGGAAAAAAAATAACTAAGAAGAATGCACACACAAAAAACAAAAACAAAAAACCAAAACCAAACAAAGCAAAACCAAAAAGCCAAAAACAAAAAGAAATTTCTCTGTGATTTCAAATGCATTGTTTTCTTCCAGGATCTATAATTTTAGGGCAATGTCCCATTCAAGATGTGTCTGTGCTCACACTGGTAGATAAAGAAGGCCGTCAGATCCCAGGTCCATGCAAGATGCAGTTACCAGCAGGCAGTAGGATTAGGGTGAGGGTTGTCAATTCTGCAACTTTCAAATCCACATCTTTTCAGGCTGAGCCTGGCCTCTGGCCATGGGGGTAAGTCCTGCATCTTTGAATTTAAACCCCGTAGTTCCCTGGTCATGCTGTCTTCCATGGCTGTTCCTCACCCAGTCACTGTGGGAGCATAACATTGGAAGCTGTAAAATGAAGCCAGCCTGAAGCTGCTCTGAGTCTTGGATTCAGTCGATCCCTCCCTGGAATGGTGTGTGACCACTCCGTGCAGGGGATATGGCAGGCACTTGGACTGGAGACACTTTCCAGTGGTTTAATCCACTAGTCTGTTCCACTGCTGTGTTTCTCCCTCAAGCCCTCTGGAATCTCTTACTTTCACTTTGTCTCTGTAGATTCAATTTTCCTTTCTTGTGAGCCCCACGGCAGGAACCAGGGAGAAAGTGTAGATTGTCCCTTCCTTTTTTCACGTTATGTTCTGTTTCTTCAATTTCTCTGTAGGCTCCAATTTTCCCATCAGATCCTTTCTCAGACCCAGAGATCCAACCACCTCCTTCTTTTCTTCCCCAAGTTGTTATTCTCCAGTGTCTGGATTCCAAATATTGGACTCTTGGAGAGGCCAAATTGTTGTAGCTAATCACTCTGCTATTTTCCCAGAAGTCCCCTAGAAATTCTTTACTTGTTTTGCTGACAATATTATTCTTCAGAAAGTAAAGAGAACAACAAAAGGGACTTCTCGTTCGTTACCGATTTCTGACCTGTAGCAAATAGCTGATTGTCAAAGTGAACACTTGAAGAGTGACCATAAGAGCATAAAGCTGGACATAGTAAGGTATTTTGCCCTAGAATTTAAGAAGGCAAATGTGAAAGTTTGGAGAATAAAAAGGTAGCATGAAGGCAAAGAAAGCACACAGGCCCAACAGACCTGGCTTTAGGTGGGAGCTGTGACATTGAGCAGCCAGCCGTGTTACCCTGAAGAGAGGGAGAGAAGGATGGAGAGAAGGATGGAGGAGGGAGAGAGAAGAAAGGGAGCAGATGAATAATGGCGTGGAATCTCCTTCTTCCAGGGGCTGACAATTAATAGTACCCATGTTAGTGCGTAGCATTTAGTAGGCATGCATCAACTGTTAGTTTTCTTGCACTTTCTATTTGGCTGCCCTCCCAGAAGTGTTGAAAGGCTCCTAAAAATTAAATTCTCAGCAGGGCCTAAAGACACATGCCTGAAATTCCAGCTACTCTGGAGGCTGAGGCAGGAGAATCGTAAATTCAAAGCCATCCCGGGCAATTTAGTGAGACTTTGTCTCAATAAAAAGGGGAGGGGGTTGGGGGTAGCTCAGTGGTAGAGCACTTGCCTAGCATGCTTGAGGCACTGAATTCAATCCCCAGTGCTAAAACACTCTAAATTATGACCATAGCATTGTGAATTATTTTAATGATGAAGTAAAAAGAGAGGTATCTAAAGAAACTGATGCAAATGCACAAAGGGTCTTTGATAATGAGACATTGCAAATTGGAACAAAGAACAGTTGACTAAGGATGAATAGGGAATAGTGACACGGAACTGCCAACCTCATGTCAGGAAGGCCAGACACAAAAGGGACTCATTTTAGGAATAAGCAAAAGAGGCTATTTTTAGTTTTGTTTGCATCAAGAAATAAATCTAGACAGTTCAAATGTTGGGGCAGATAGTATGCTTTGTTTTACTTTATTTTTCCTTTTTTTTAAATTTTTGAGACAAAGTCTTGCTATTTCATCCAGGCTGGCCTTAAACTCACTATGTAGCCCAGGCTCACCTTGAACTCATGGGTGTTCCTCCTGCCTCAGCCTTCAAAGTGCTGGAATTACAAGCGTGCACCACCATGCCTGGTGTGCTTTGTTTTAATTATAATAGTTTTTCAAAAATTATAGACAAGGTATCAGGTACACATAAAAATTCCAATAATACCACAGATATAAATGAAAAATAAAATGCTCTAATGCTTACAAGGTAACAACTTTGCTTTGGTCTTCTCTGCCATCCAAACTGTCCATTAGGCTAGAAAAACACTGGCTAAGTATGAAACCTGTAAGAAGGCACCAAAGTGCTCACAATGACTTGAGTCTCTTGGCCTAGACAATTATATGCACAGATGCTAGAAGAAGTTATAGATGAGCTCCCTGAACTTGTGCCTGTAACCTTTGGGGAAATGTGCGGAATAAGAGATGCCGGACGTGTGGAGAAGGGCATATGCTCATTTTTTTTTTTAAAGAGAAGGTGGATTTTGCAAACTTTAGAGAAAGAGATTTCATCTCAATCTCTGGCAAGTGTCTAGACTCTGTCATTGGAAGGGGTGGTTTGCATGAGACTGCTTGGAAGGGAACTCGTGGTCACATCAGGCTCTGCCTTAGGATAGCTCAAGGCTAAGTGAACTCATTGTCTTTTCTGAAAGGAACTTAGTAAGCTAAGCAGGGCGGTGCTGTAGCACCAAAGCTGGGCTCCAACACTGACAAATCATTTCTGATGTCCTTGTGGAAAAGTTGGAAAAATGTAAATAGTATAGTTACTACATGGGCAAATGATCAGCCCCAAATCTGCTGATTGATGGATGAATGTTCGAGTTATTTATATACTAGTTAATGATCTGTTCCCTCCACTAAGATTTAAATTCATCGAGTGGGAGACATTGTCCTTCTTGTTCACTGTTTTATCCCCAGTACCTACGGCAGTGCCCAATCCGCAGTAGGTTGTTCGGAAAATGTTTTTGCATGAATGAAAGAGCAAACCTGGAGGTAAAACTGAAGAGCACGTCCCCAAGCTCTGCCCCAGCCCTCTCCTGTTCAGTACGGTTTTATCATTTGTTTAGTTAAAGGCACTCGCTGCATATTGACCAAATATGGATATAATATCAGCCTGAAAAGGGTAACATAATAAGGGTAGACTGTATCCAAAAAGATCCACTGACAATTCAATACTGGTGTGGGTATGTATGTGTTTATTTGGAGGTGCCCAGCCTCTGAAAAATGCAAACAGATTTTAGAAAACCACAAGTACAGGTGGATACATTAATTAATGGCAACATGTGGTGGGAAAAGACGTAAGAACTTTTCATTTATTCAATGAATATGTACCAAAAGTGCCAGGTACTGTGCTAGGCACTGGGGATATAAGATAGTAAGGAAAACATCCCATTCTGCCCTCTTAGAGCTCAAAGACTATTGGAAAAAAACAGACATTAATCAGAATACTCCACAAGCAACTGTATATTCACAGACTGTGAAGGCTCAAACCGAGTGCTACAAGAGCATAGAACAGGAGGAATTGGACAAGTCAGGAAGGGAAGCTGTCTCTGAGAAGCTGACACACAGCTGACTTCTCAAAGGTAAGTAGGAGGAAACTAAAATGAAGTCGGGGAGGTAGACAGAAAGTCCAGTGAGGCAGCCCTATGAAGGATCTGCTTAGGTGCAATGTGGACATTTTCCCTCCCTACCAGCAGGGGCTGGGGCCTGGGTCAGGGCTGGAGTTGGGACTCGGCTAGAGATTCAGTTTGCTTGCTCTCTGGACAAGGGGCCGTGAAGAGGTGTTGGCTAGCCTGGGGCTCAGGCCAGAGGGGCAGCCCTCTTGGACAGGATGGTGGGCTTGGGGCTGAGGAGTCAGCCACATGACTGGGAGATGGGTCATACAGCGAGAATGAACAAACAAATGAATACTTGAGGGTGGTGAGAGCTAGGCTTCTGGTGGAGGAGGAAAGAGCTGCAAATATGGAAAGGAGGGAAGGGTAGCAAAACCCACGGGTGTTGGATTGAAAATGGAAGTATCAGTAGGATTTCATGGTTGTGTGTGTGTATACTCTGTGTGTGTGTGTGTGCACTGATAAACATGTACATTTCTATGTACATTATACACACATGTGGTGTGATTGAAATATGGTGAATGTTTAAAAATTTAAAAAGAAAAAGAGAAAAGAGAATAGAAGGAAGAAATGGAAACAAAGCATTTGTAAATAAGGAGGGGAAGAGGGTTTGAAGGGAGAGGAGGGGAAAGGGAAAAAAGGGAGGCAAGCTATATCATGTACAGGTACAAATTCCCTATGATGAATGTGATCATTATGTATATCTAAAATGTACCACCAAAATAAAATTTTAAAAATTATTATAGTAAGACACATTGCCATTAATCCTCTTCAAAACACTCTTCTATGCTTCAAACACACTTATCCCATCGTTCTTGCCACTTTCTGAAGTAGTCCTGGAAGTACTCTTTCATGTTTTCTGTCTTTAATGCTGTCCTGGCTGCTTCCATGTTCTGAACTGATTCAAAACATTTACCTTTCATGACTTTGGGGGAAGAACCAAAAGTCACAAGGGGCCAGATCCACCGAATAAGGTGGATAATGTGCTATAGTATCTTTATGAGCCTGCCTTTCCCATTGGCTGTCATCTTGCCCCCCGTATTCACCATATTTCTGATCACACATTGTAAAGATACTCACGAAAGGAAACTTCTTCAGAAAGTGGCACAAATGATGAGATAACTGTTTTTGAAGCGAGGCGTATATTTTGAGATTAATGGCAATGTGTCTTTTACCAATAATTTTAAAAATTTAAACATTTGTGTATATTTTATATATATATATTTATGGGGGGGTGCTGGGGATCAAACTCAAGGCCTTGCTCTTGCTAGGCAAGCACTCTACCACTGAGCTAAATCCCCAATCCCAACATTCATGTATATTTTGATATCACCTCACACACCTGTCTATTTCCTTACTCTGTCCACTGAGAAAGACCTAGAAACAATTGCACCCCAGTAACGATGACTACACCTAGGACCCAGATCTTTGGCACTAGCTCCATTAAATGGAATCAGGACAACTGGGCATGGTGGCACATGCTCCGTGTGAAGGCCCTGGGTTCAATCCCCAGTACTGGGGGAAAAAGGAAGCTGGACTCCTTGGAGAAATGACTGATTCCAGGGCTGTACAGGGAAAGCACAAGATGAGTCCAGAACCTGTTATTGTGCACAAAGTAAGGAAGTGTTCTTAGATGGTAGGGATAAGCCAAAACGGCACAGAAGCCAGCTTTGGGAAGCAAAGTAAAGAATAACAATAGAGAATTATAAACCTGTTATGGTTTGTGTCTAGATGTCCCTCCAAAGCCTCATGCAGTCATAGGTGGGGCGTTTTCAGAGGTGGCTGGATCTGGAGTGTGTGTTGCTGGGATTAAGGGCATGTGATTACTAAATCAATCCACTGATTGGTTTGGCATCACCCTAATCCTGGCAGCCTGGATAAGATATAAGGAGCAGAAAGAGGCTTTTCTACTCCTTGCTCACCCTGCTGCTTTCTGCCTGTCTTTCATGCCACCCTGCCTTGGAGCCAGCTGATTGTCAACTGAAACCTCTATGAACTGTGAGCCAAATAAACCTTTCCTCCCTTGACTTTGGGTGTTGGGTATTTTGTCTCAGCAATGAGAGAAAAGTAACTAAGGCAAACTCACTGAATAAAATAGGAATCCATTAGTGTATACACAATTAAAATGTATTTTAAAAGTAATAAATACGTGGGCGTGGGCTGGGAATGTAGATCAGTAGAAGAGCACTCAGCTAGCATGGATAAGGCTTCGGGTTCCATCTCCAGCATCACCAAATAAATAAATAAAGTCAGGGAGAAGAAAAAGCTTATTTTACCAAGGCCAACTAATAAAGAGGGGATGATAGCAACAGAAAAATCAGCATTTAGCAGTCAGCATAGTAAAAATGGACTCAAGCAAGAATTACCAGTGGATGCTAAAACTAGTGTGATGAGGAACTAGATATTTACTTAGTCTCAGATTATCGCCCATGAAGTACTTATAATTACTAAGTACAAACTATTTACCACCTAACTGCTTTGCAGAAACCTGGCAGATGTCATCTTAGCTTTAACCAGTAATAGGGCACATTGTCACCGTGTGCCTACTGGTGTGATAGACCAAGAACACATCACTTTGGCGATGTGTGCACTCTGAGGGCACACACTGAATCTAGCCCTTAGGAAAAAGAAGACCCACTTAAATTTGGTTCATACTGCAGAGTATTCGGCCTGTACTCCTCAGAAAATGTCAAGACCATCTGCAGGAGATAAAAGAGCATGACAACTAAGAGCAATTTGTGATCCTGAATTTATGAAGGATTTCATTAGGATAATCAATAAAATGTGAGTAAGATCTGTGGCGTAGATGTTAGAACCATATCACTGTTAATTTCCTAACTGTGATGGCTGTCCTGTGGTTACCTAGTACAGTAACCTTGAAATACACACTGAGGTATTAAAAGGTAACAGGACAAGATGTTTGCAAATTAGTCTCAGCCCCAGTATGAGAGGCTAACTGAACAGCTTGGAGACAACGAAGGGAGGCAGGCTTGACACCCGCCATGCTGCACCCACAGAAGAGGGCCAAGGCTCGGCCAGGAGCTGATGTGGATCTCCTACTTCTGCTGCTCATGCTGCAGCTGGTCCATTTCCTCATCTCGAACAGGAAGAACCCCAGAGCTGTCCAACCTTAACATACTCATAGAATGATAGCCATGATTAATTGAAATATTTTTTCAAATACGAATGACCAACTTTATCTTAGGTTGAAAGTGTTTTTCTAGAAATTCATTAATGAAAACAAAATATCTGAAGCAAGTGTGAACATTCAAGGGCTCAAAGGTGATTCAGAAAGAAAAGGAGAATGGAAGTAGTAAAATGTTAACAAATAGGGAAACTGGGTGCACAGCAGTTCTTTGTGCTTATCTGTTTTTTTTTAAGTATGAAAGGAGTGTGTGTGTGTATGTGTGTGCGTGAGTGTGTGAGTGTGGTGCTTGGGACTGAACCCAGGGCCTTGCACATGCAAGGCAAATGCTCTGCCAGTAAGCTAATCTGCAGCCCTGAAAGTATTTCAGAATCAAAAGTTAGAAAATGTTAACACAGCAGGGCACAGTGACACATGGCTTTAATTCCAGTTCCTCAGGAGGCTGAGGCAGGAAGATTACAAATTAGAGGCCAGCCTGGGCAATTTAGCAGGACCCTGTCACAAAATAAAATAAAAATAAGAAGAGCCAGGAATATAGCTCAGTGGCAAAGCAGTTGCCTTGCATGTGTAAGCCCCTGGTTTCAGGCTTCGGTCCTGCAAGAAAAAGAAGTCAGCCGGAGGGAGAAAAGCCAGCGTTATTTTACAATACACTAATATTCGTCTAGGCGGAATGAGGCTGCTGAACTCTACAAGGCTCAGACCTCACTGCAATGCGGGACTTGGCTCTCAGAAGGTGAGGTAATCAGATCACATGAAGATGAGGCACACCTAAGGGTCCGAAGATGTTTAATCTGAAGGAGGAAAGGCCTGGAGGGTAGGTAGGGAACAGCTTCTGTTTTCAATCTCCAAAGGGCGCGTGAGACAGAGAGCTGACTTGTTACTGGGAGACAGAAGGACTGGACTCTCTCGGCGGTTCCCTGTCACAGGATGTTCTAATAGAGGCTGGCCGAGCAGTGCTCGGGGGTGTCAGAGAGTCCATGAATTAGGTACATGCTGCCCCCGGACCACTGAGCTCCTTCCAATAATGGTTATGATTCACTGTTATCGTCAGGTACTGGGGCGCAAGCACTGCCTGTGTTGGCTGGGGATGAACATTCCCTTTTGGCCACATGCAGCACGAGGTACAGTAGCTCGCTTTGGAATGGACTATTTTGATACATTCCTTAGCGGTTTGGGAAATTCACTTGTTCCCTAGCAATGAGCTGGTCACTGAGGCAAATATCAATATGATTTTATTTAAGAAAACTTCATTTAACAATATGAAAATTGGGCCTAAGGAAGTGGAAACCAAAGCGCAAGAGAACGTTTGGCAAACAGTGAAATATCCAGTGGCTCAGGATGATGTATCATCTTCAAGTTGCTGGGTGCCGGCCTACTCATAGACCTTGCTGCAGTAGTCCCTCGTTCTTCATTTGAAAGTGAGCCCTTTTGTAATATAATGCTTTCCTGAGCTCACTATACAAAACATTCATCTGGGAAATAGACCAGCAAATAGATTTCTTGAGCAGAAAAAGAAACGTGAGAAAGCTTCCCAGACCCATGATGATGGCACGAGACTCCAGCCCTTACCTTCTGCAACCTGAGAAGCCATTTGGGGGAGAAAACATAGTCCTTCCTCTTTTGAAGAGGACTCCCAGTGCACAAGACCTGCTTAATCGGGGACAGACAGCTCTTGCAAGGGAGAGGTACTTAGAACAGAAAAGATCCTTTGCTCTTATTTGGTAACAAGGTTCTTTTTGTCCAGCAAGCCTTTCCTGGTTAGCTAACGGCCCAGATGCTTGAAACTGAGACTAGTTCCCAGAGAAAATGTCTATTTCAACAGCCATCGCTCTGAGCAGAGGCCAGTCCTGCCCCCACGCACTGGCAGCGGCGGCGAGGCATCTTTCCAGAGCTCAGTCTTGGCAGGCCTTGCGATTAGATTCCATGTGCTAGCCCTAGGTTCCCCCATTCTCCGTCCTTCCTGGTTTTCATGCTAAGGAATTACTGCACATATTTCCCTAATTCTTTTGTTGTTGTTGTTTTGTTTTTTGAGACAAGGTCTCACTATGTAGTGCAGGTTGGCCTTGGAGTGACATGTAGCCCAGGCTGGCCTCAAACTCATGATGATCCACCTCCCTAACTCTTAAGTTTACAGGTAACCACTGAGAGGGACAATGACAAAGACCGCTGACTAGCCAAGGAAAGCCAGACTGAGTCCTTATGGAGAGCCCAACTATAACCTCTCTGACCCTGAGCCATACCACCCCCCCACCCCGCTGCTTCCTCCACCCTCACCTGAGTTTCGTAGCTTCTCTTGAGGGAGCCAAGGTGGTTGAGGAAACGCAATGCCAGGTCACACCATTTTCCGGCAGATACATACTTGCTCCTGCTGTACATAAATATTCCAGTATTCCAGGACTTGATCATCAGCCAGAGGATCTCCATTTCTGGGTAGCTTTCCTGCAATCCAGGAACAGAGGACGTTTCACATATGATTATTGTCGTAAATCACTGCAGCACTCCCCGTCCCCGCGCTGTTTCTCGTCGTTACTAAACAGCAGGTGCTCTGCTAGCACTAAGAAATGCCGTGCTCCTGGGCAGGAGGAGAGCACCTTGAAGTTTGGCAGCTGTGGGATGCTCCATAGCAAGGTTTCATGAAGTGACACGCACATGGAAAAAAGCCACGAGGCCCTCCTTGACTGAAAGAAAGAAGTAGACAGAAACAGACTCCTGGTCTCTCAGAAGCAGGAGAAAAACCTGTATGTGGTTGGGGCTTCCCTCCCTGTTGTCCTCAGGAAGTTCTCTCCCCAGTTCCTACCTCCACTTTGCAGATTGTTTTGTTTTGTTTCTTTTTTGGTGCTGGGGATCAAACTCAGGGCCTTGTGCTTGTGAGGCAAGCACTCTAACCACTGAGCTAAATCCCCAGCCCCGCAGAGACTGTCAAGAAGCAGTTTTATTGAATCTCTTAATTTCCTTGACCTGAATCGGTTTCTATTCTTGCAAAAGAAATTATATTAACCTTTAGTGTTGACAGTATCTACCAAGCTATGAACAAAGGACAGACTTTTTTTAAAATTTTTTTTTATTTTTACCAAGAACATGTATTGGTACATTGTATACATAATGATCATCATCAGCATGGTTATTTTGTACCTGTACGTGATGTATCTTGGCTTTCCCCCCTCTTCCCCTCCCCGCCCTTCCATTCACCCACCCCTCCCTATTTGCAACAAGTTTATTTACACTTTTCCATTTTTTTCCTTTCATCTTACTTTTCTTTTAACCTTCTTCTTTATTGCCCTTTTCCCTATCTAGTTCTCTCTTTTGAATACTATCTCTTTTTTTAAAACATAATATCTATTCTACCCTTTTGTCCTTTATTTACACTTATGGTTTCTCATATGAGAGAAACAATTCGATGTGTACCAATAAGTGTCTGATTTATTTCACTTAATAGTATGTTCTCAAGGAACATCCATTTACATACAAATGATTCTAGTTTATCCTTTTTTATGGTGGAGGACAGACTTTTTAAGATGGTCCTTAGCTTTATTGGTGGTCTTTAACATGACTGCTCACAAGCTTATATGAACTTCTTCACAGTACTTTGAAATAGTGAAAAGAATTAGTGCAGGGGTGGACTTTCCCAGTTCTTATATGAAAGATGACGCACAAGGAGAGGCATTGGTGTTAAAGCCCTTCGTCTTCGTGATAGGTTCCAGGCCCTTGAAGGGGGGATGTGATTGAAGACCTGGATAGCAGCTTACTGAGTCTCAAGGAGATTGTTTTAGCTGTCATTCATTCATTCGGATTCATAAAAAATCGCTATGCATTAAACGCTATGATAATGAAGGCACCCAAGAGGGATAAGACAAAGAACTCTTACCCTAAAGGGCACACAATACCTTTGGGGAGACAAGGCATTCGCATTTAAAGATGACCTCACAGGGGCTGGGGACGTAAGCTCAGTGGTAGACTGCTTGCCTAACGTGAGTGAGTTCCACCCCAAGGCCGAAAAAAAAGATGACTTTACCACATATGTGATTAAGGGCTAGTCAGAGTGACGAAGATATTAGATATTAAGTTGAGTGACAGATTAGCTCAAACTCAGAGGCACTCTAGTCTTTGCCTGAAATACCACTCTCCATCCTGTTCCACTTGGCAAACGACTTTTTCTTTGTATTCACAAGCAGAGTTATTTCTGTTTGTCCCTACAGCAAGCTTTACATCCCTCAAATATAACTTGTATCATATTGTTTTGAAACGTTATACATTTATGTCTTCCAGAATACTGAGTTCTTTAAGGCGCAAGGAATTTTTTTGTTCATCTGTATATCCTCAGAGGTTAACACTATGCCTGGCACACAATAGGGGCACAACACAAGTTTTCGGAATGAATTCATGAATGAATGATTTAATATCCAGTCAACTGTGACCTTCTCAGTGAGGCTTTTCCCTGATTCTCCACAATTTCTTCCTCAGACTTCTTTGTTCCTCTATGGTTCATTAAACCATAATAGTATTTCTAACACTATGTTTTCTGTCTTCTTCACTAAGTGGGGAGTTCCCTGAAGGCAAAATATCATTTACCTTTGTGGACTCATAGCCTGGAAGCGTCTGATAGGTAGGAGTGTTGTGATCTTAATGAAATGAATGAAAAAGTGGACAGAAAAGCAAAGAAACATGATTTTAGGGAAGACAACTAAGATCTAGATATATAGGGTAAGTATTAGACACATTTCCATTGCTGGCACAAAATACCAGACATATACAACTTAAAGGAGGAGAGTTTTATTTTGGCTCATGGTTTCAGAGGTTTCAGTTCATGGTCAGCTGGCTCCAAGACAGAAACATTGTGCCAGGAGGGTGTAGCAGAGGAAAGTTTCTTACCTCATGACAGCCAAGGAATAGACAGAACTAGGGAGAGCCAGCGAGGAAGGGGCAGGAATAGGCTATATCCTGCAAAGATACTCCTCCAGCAACCTACTTCTTCCAACCGGGTTCCACCCACTAACAGTTCATTCGGCTATGAACTGGTTGGTGGACCGTCAACAAGATTAGTTACTCCCATGATCTAATCATTTCCTGAAAGTCCCACTTCTGAACACATGTGCCTTTGGGGGACACTTTTGATTCAAACCGTGCTCCAGAAATTATAAGAAATGTCTAGAATAGGCAAAATCCATGGAGACAGATTAGTGGATAGGTTAGCGGCTTTCAGGGCCTAGGAGAATAAGGAATGGGAGTGATTGCTAATAGGTATGAGGTTTCTTTCAGGGATGATGAAATGTTCTGAAATTTGATAATGGTGATAGGTGTACAATTTTGTGACTATACTAAAAAACACTGAACTGTACACTTGAAAATAGTGAGTTTTATGGTACATGAATTAAATCTCAATAAAAACAGATACACAGAAATAGAGACTGGTGTTCCATATGGGCAAAACAGAATAAATGAAGACATGGATTGTATTTGCGAGTGAGTGTGTCTCAGGAAGACTAAGAGCTGCTTGTCCTAATCAGACAATTTATGTAGAGTTAATGGGAAACGAGACTGGAAATGTAGGAAGTGGTGATGAGGTTCCCAAGCATTCCTAAATGCTCTTCCTCAGAACACCAACGTCATGAGAAATGTTAACAGATGGTCTATGAAAGTAGGGTTCTTTAGTCAAATAAGTTTTGGAAATATTGCATTTTATATATCAGCCTCCTAAAGTGTTATAATGCACATTAGTTCGCTGAAAGTTTAAGGAAGTTTTACAGTAAAGAAACCATGTAAGTTTATTAAATCTAGGGTATGTGGAACATTGATTAACACCTCATGGGCTGGAGTATAAGGAGTTTTGCATTATAGGCCACAGAGTTTGGAGTTTATCCTGCCACAAATGGGAAGGCCCTGGAACTCTTTGAGAGGGAGAGTGATACGATAAAACTGTGGTTTTAGAAAGACTGAGATGGAAAAGAAAAACAAAAGAAAGACTGAGACACTAGTGTCATTCAGAACAGACCCAAGTGTGAAAAAACACAGACAGAGAGACTCTGCTTAATTTTTTTTTTAATTCTGTAGTTCTGAGGATCGAACTCAGAGTTTCATACATTCCAGGCAAGTTCTCTTCCAATGTGCTACATGACTGGTCCAACACTTGCCTAAATGCAGTAGTAAGACTCTAAGAATGCAGTGATGGGGGCCAAACTAAAATAGTGACAATGGAAAGATGTAGGAAACAGTCCAAAGGGAGAATCAATAGAACTTGGTAACTAATTTGATATGAGGAATATAAGATAGGTCAACTCAAAATGGCTGTAAAGTACATAGTGTGAATGACTGAGAGAATGCTGGTATCAATGAAAAAATTGCAAAGAAATGTTTCTGGGGACAAGGGATCAAGATAATGATAAGTTCTACTTTAAACATGTTGAGTTTGAGGTAACTTAGAAGATATCATGTGGACGGTTGCAGACATGGACCAGAACTCGGGTAATAAAGCATATCAATTCACTTAAAAGATGGAGTATAACATACAGAGAAGAAAAGCGTAGAGAATACTGGAAATGTTCATAGCTGAGTGGTAAAAGGGGAAAGGTAACACAGAGGAGTGATGACAAAATGGACAAGAGAAAGTCGGATGTGGAGGCACACACATGCAATCCCTGCACTCTGGGAGGCCAAGGAAGGAAGATCACACATCTGAACCGATCCCTGCAATTTAGTGAGGCCCTGTCTCAAAAAAACAGAGAGAGAAGAGAAAAGAGAGTTTTGATAAGGAGTCAGTGGTCAATAATGAAGGCCAGGGTAAAGATGCCATATACTCCTCTATGAGGTGGTAATTCGTGGCCTTGTGGAGGAAAGCGGGGTTAACAGTGCTGAGTTAGTGCCTCAAGATGAGGACAGACAGGTTAGGAGGGTCTTTTGGGCCACATTCAGGAGAGCAATGGGATAAAGCAATGCCATACATACTTGAAAAACCTTAAACATCATTCCGGATGTTGAGTGGAGAAAGGTATAGAAGGAAGCATGACTAGAAATGAGACCAGTTAAGAGATTCCTGCAGTAGCTGAGATAAAAGAAGATACTTGAACTAGGTTGTTGATGTTGGAAGCTAGGAAGAAAGAGATAAATTGAAGAGAGATTTAGGAGGTAAAATTGACAGCTCTTGGTGATAAATTAGAAATGGAAGTGAGGGAGGTAAGAAGACGACTCCTAGATGTCTGGCTTGGGCAACTGGGGGAATAATAGTGCCATTCAATGACTTAGGGGACGTGGGAATTTTATTTTAACTTGCATTAGCTGCTTGCATGCCGCAAATTGCTTAAGAGAATCGTTAATCCTCAGTAAAGAAATGCATCTCTATTGCTGTTCACCCCACAGAAACAGGGACTTGCCTGTGTAACATACAAATGAATGCCAACAAATTGAAGTATTTACTCTGATGGTTTCTGGGGACTCATTTGAAATCAGCTTTCTCTGTCCTCAACATCTTTCCATGTGGCAGTCATGCACATCTCTAATTGAATTGTATGTGTGTCCTAGAGCACAGATAACTATCTTTTTATGCTCTCTTTAGGGTTCTGGAAGTGGATATTATGTACATCAGCTTTATCAAGATATAATTCACATACCATACAGTTTACCTACTTAAATACGCAATTCAGTGCTTTTTAGTATATTCACAGAGTTCTGGTGTCATGACTACAATCAATTTTAGAATATTTTCATCCTTCCAAAAGGAAATCCTTTGCCTGTTAACTCTTCATTTTCAGCTAACATCACCCCCCCATCTCCCGGGCAAC
Source organism: Hystrix cristata (assembly GCA_004026905.1). Classification (NCBI taxonomy): domain Eukaryota; kingdom Metazoa; phylum Chordata; class Mammalia; order Rodentia; family Hystricidae; genus Hystrix; species Hystrix cristata. Next base: position 10,269 of record PVJO010021393.1, on the reverse strand, counting down.
CGGTAATTTTTGTCTCTTCCATATCGGCCTATCACGGACATTTAAGATCAATGGAATCAGATGGTATGTGGTCTCTTGTGACTGGCATCTTTCCCTTAGCATAATGTTTGTAAGGTTCATGCGCATATGGAAAAATCAACCAATAACAAATGCTGGAGGGGCTGTGGGGAAAAAGGAACTCTCCTCCACTGTTGGTGGGAATATAGGCTGGTCCAGCCACTGTGGGAATCAATATGGAGATTCTTCAAAAAACTACAACTGGAGGTTCCATTTGACCCAGCTATTCCTCTGCTTGGTATCTTCCCAGAAGAATTAAAATCATCATATCACAGTGATATATGCACAACCATGTTCATAGCAACACAATTTGTAATAGCTAAGTCTTGGAAACAACCTAAATGCCCAACAACCAATGAATGGATAAAGAAAATGTGGTTTTTTACACAATGGAGTACTACACTGCCATCAAAAAGGATAAACTAGAGTCATTTGTATGTAAATGGATGTTCCTTAAGAACATACTTTTAAGTGAAATAAATCAGACACTTGTGAATACCCATCGAATTGTTTCTCTGGTATGAGAAACCATAATTGTAAATAGGGACAAGGAGGTGCGATGGATGTTATACAAAAGGAAGATAATATACAAAGGAGAGGAGTACTAGAAAGAAAGAAGGGGAAAAGCAGAAAGGCAACAAAGGAAAGAAAAGGGAAAGGGAAAACATGGAAAATTATGAATAAACCTGTTGTAAATAGGGAGGGAGGGAAGAGAGGGGAGGGGTGGGGAAGGTGGGGAGAACCAAGATGCATCATGTACAGGTACAAAATAAAAGTGATGAACGTGACCATTATATGTAAAATGTACCAATACATGTTCTTGGTTTAAAATAAAAAAAAGTGTTTGTAAGGTTCATTCATGTTATAGCACGCATCAGTGTTTCATTCCTTTTTATGGCCAAAAAATATTCCACTTTTTGAAAACATCATGTTTTGTTTATTCATTCATCAGTTGATAGACGTTTGAGTTGTTTCCAGTTTTGGCCATATGAATAAGTCCGCTAATAGACATAATAGACATTTGTGTATGAGTCTTTGGATTGTGCATGAGTCATTTCATTTCTCTGCAACTGCGCCTCCATCGGAACACCATCATCCCCCAAAGTCCACAGTGTACATTAAGGTTCACTCTGCTGCTGTACGTTCTGTGGGTCTGGACAAATGTATAATGGCGCCGATACACCGCTGGAGTGTCACACACAGCATTTTCACTGCCTGAGAAATCTTCTGCTTTGCTTATTCAACCCTCCCTTCTTGTAGCCCCTGGCAACCATTCATCTTTTTACTCCTTAATCTCCATAGTTTTGCCTTTTCTAGAGTGTCATAGTTAGAACCAAATAGTATGTAGCCTTTTTAGGTTGGCTCCTGTCACTTAATAATATGCATTTAAATTTCCACCATGTCTTCTCATGGCTGGGTAACTCTTTTTAGTGCTTATATATTTGATTATCTGTATGGACCACATTTTATATATTCTGTGCTATAATTTTTATATTACATTAAAAATTAAAAACATTTATTAGTACATGTTTGCGATACATGATGATGACATTCATTGTGGGGAGCTGGTACATGTTTGTATAACATTTTTGTATGTTTTAAATTTTGCATATAGATTTTAATCCTTAAATGCCTAGTGATCTGTTTTTGAAATGCCCACAACAATGGAACATAATGAAATGTTTTCTCTTCAAATTCTTGTTCCTTGAATTTTTCCAGGTAACATATGCAGATTTCGTGTAAAATTTAAAAATTTTTCAAACTTCAGCATAAATGGGTTAAGCACAGCAAGCAACCATACAATAGGCTTTATACATTTGCTTCCAAATCAGTTAAGAGGAGAACAAGTACACATTTATACTGTTCTTTAAAATTACATAGTTATTTCTACTTGTATTATTTGTCTGTTTGGACTCAAATTGTTTTCTGGAGTCACTTGCTATCTGCCTAGAGTTTCCTTTAATATCTCCTGTAGGCAGGTCATATTTTCTGTTTTTCTTTATCAGAAAAATGGCTCTATTTCTTCCAAAGTTTGGAAAGGTAACTTTGCTGGTTATAGTATTCTTGTGTCGCCCCCCACCCCGGTATAGGTAAATTCTCCTGCTTCTTTGACTATCTCATACTTTTTTTGTTGTTGTTAGAAACTGAACATTACAGGTGATGCATTGTTGCAACTCTCAAACTGATTACCTTCACCCTGGGACCTGTTGTTGTTATCTTCGTGTTTATTTGTTTGGTGACATGACTGGAGTATTTTAACAAAGTATATTTCCCTCAACATGTAAAGTCTCTTGTATTGCTCTTCAGAGGATGCGGTATTGGTTATCTGCATGGTCACCCTGGGGTGACAGTGTTTTGTCTGTCTCTTTTGATGATGTCTCTGTAACAGCGACTGCCTCTGCCGGTGTCACACCCTGCCGTTGGGCTCCACTAATTGCATGAAGATTACTGTGTTATTTTCCTCAATGCTCTGACGCATGAATTGTTCCATACTTGGATCCAACTGGATTCCAGTGACTGTGCAGGGATAGTTTTTAAGACAAGTTTTTGAGGTTTGTTCTGACCCTTCTTAGCTCTCTTTCTATGGTTCTTTCTGGTAACATAGCTGGGCTATGAATTAGCTTCTGGTTCAAATAGAGACACTATCTTCCAGGGTATTGCTTACCACCAAAACATCCATTGTCTTCAAGAGCACACTTTGGCTTGAACTTACCCACACAATTAGTCGGTTCCTTTGGGGAAAGCTTTGGAGCTCTCTGTTCTTATGGACTGCATCTCCCCTTGCTCTGTGCCTCTTTGGGGCAGGCATGAACCTCTTTTCTCTGACTGACATCCTTAGTTTCAAAGGGTGCTGGGTAGGGTGGAAGTCTCTGGTCTTCTTGGCCTACCTCCTTAGGTGTGGAACCTCTGTCCAGCGAGTGAGCTGGGATGAGGGCAACCGGGACCCAAATAGTTTTGGTCTTACTTGCCCAGGGTAGATCCTCTGGTCTATGTCTATGAGTGGGTGCTGGGTGAAGGGAGGGAGCCCTCATTCTCTTGACTACTCTTGCCAGGAATGTAGCCTTTGTATCTTGGAGCTCAGTTTGGGGTAAGAAGGATTGGCAGCCTGGCCTTCCAGGCAGGATACCATATCCTTTGACTGGGGGCCGAGGGGATTAGGAGCACTGCCACACTTGCCTGGAGTAGAGCTTCCATCATGCTGAGCTAGAGGAGGGACTGGGAGGGTGTAGGTCTTGGGTTCTAGTGCCTCAGGCTTACACTTCTTTACCAAGATTTAGTAGATTCTCTTGAATAGATCTTTCTTCATTTTCTGTATGTTCTTAGGAAATTTTCTAGAGACTTTAAATGACTAATTTGTTTGTTTTGCAGTTCTGGGGATTGAACCCAGGGTTTTGTGCATAGTTCGCAAGTGTGCCACCCCTGAGCTACATTTCTTAGCCCTTTAATAAAAGGGCTTTGACACAGGGTTTGCCCAGGCTGACCTCCATCTTGTGGTTCTCCTTCCTCAGCCTCCTAAGTACTTGGGATTTCAGTGTGAGCCCTTGTATTCAGTTTAAATGTTTTTTCTATTTTCATTAATTATGGTTTTGTTTTTGTTTTATTTTGTTTTGTTTGGAGGTGCTAGGGACCAAACTCTGGGCCTTGCACTTGCTAGGCAAACACTCTACCACTGAGCTAAATCCTCAACCCCTAGTTATGGTTGTTTTGATGGGGAAGAAGTTCATGGAGCTTCACATGCTGGCATTCTAGAAGTGGAAGTTTCTAGAAATCTTATTTTACTGGTGAGGAAACAGAGGCTCAGAGACACAATACCACTTGCCCAAGTTACACAAGTATGTTTGTGTACAGATGGAATTAGACACCAGGACATTGAGTCCTGGTCCTGGGTGCCCTCTTTATTTTAATATTATTGCAAACATATCCTCTAAATTGATGAAAATCTATCCTGCCATTTTGACTTCATGTTTTTTTTGTTTGTTTATTTGTTTTGGTTTGGTTTTTTTGGTGCCGGGGATTGAACTCAGGGCCTTGTGGTTGCTAGGCAAGCACTATAACCACTAAGGTAAATCACCAGCCCCACTTCATGTTTTAACACAAAGAATGTGTGCATGTTCCTGGAGATTGAACCCAAGACCTTCTTTCTCCTTGAGCTACATCCCCTGACCTTTTTATTTTTATTTTTTATTTTGAGACAGAGTCCTGCTAAGTCACTAAATTGCCACCTTAAACAGAAGATTTAAATGAAATCCATGGTCTCATAATATAATATGAAAACCTTGTTTTCAATAAAACATTACTCGGAGCTGGGGATTTAGCACAGTGGTTAGAGTGCTTGCCTTGCAAACACAAGGCCCTGAGTTCAATCCCCAGCACCAAAAAAAAAAAAAAAAAAAAAAAAAAAAAAAAAAAAAAAACCAAAAAAACCCAAAACATTACTCATTACTCTAAGAACTGGAAAGATCTCAAACTGAATGAAGAAAAGGCGGTCATTTAATGCAAACACTGAGATGACACAAAGTGTTACAACATATGACAAAGATTTTTTCCTATGTGTTTAAAAAAATAGTGGTAAAAATGCCAAAACACGAAATTTACCATCTTAAACATTTGTAAGTATACAGCTCACATTCACACTGTTGGACTACTATCACAAACATTAGTCCATCTACAGAACTGGTTTAATTTTGCAAAATTGAAACAGTACCTATTAAACAATATTCCCACTCCCCCAGTCCCTAGCAAACACCACTCTATTTTCTATTTCTATGAATTTGACTACTCTTGGTATTTCATATAAGTGGAATCATACAGTATTTGTCCTCTCATGACCATAACAAATTGATAAATATCCAGAGAATTGTGCTGAGTGGAAAAAGCTAATCTCAAAAGGTTAGGAAGTATTGCATTTTAAATCTCAATAGATACTGTATGATTCCATTTATGTAAAATTTTCTTTTGTGGTATTAAGGATTGAACTCAGGGGACTATGCACCAAGCTACATCCCCAGCCCTTTTTTATTTTTTATTTTGAGTCAGGGTCTCATTAAGTCACTAAGTTATCCAGGCTGGGCTCAAACCTGTGATCCTTCTGCCTCAGCCTCCCAGAGAGCTAGGATTACACTTATGCGACACTGTGCCCAGCTTATAACATTTTTGAATTGATAAAATTATAGAAATTGGTAATAGATGAGTGATTTCCAGTGGGGTTTTTTATTTCAGGTGTCAAAGGTGTATATATATAAATATATATATATATAATATATATATTTATATATATGAGAGAAGTTGGGGGAGGCTTTAAAAGGGCAACATAAGGACTCCTTATGGTGGTGGAAATGTTTTACATCTTGACAGTAATAATGCCAACATCCTGGCTGTGATATTGTGCTATGGTTTTTAAAGATGTTACCATTGGGGGAAGTTGGGTAAGGAGTACACAGTATCTCTCTGTGTTATTTCTTACAAGTGCATGCAGGTCTACAATTACTTAAAAATAGAATTTTAATTAAAAAGCAACCTGAACGATCTACTTCCTCTTAAAAATATCCTAGAGAATAAACCTGGTAGAGAGTACACAGGTTTATGTCACCTCCCTCTCAGTTTTTTCACTGGCACTAGCTTCGAAGTACCAATCTAAGCCTTTCCTTTGAAATAAAATTTCCTAGCAAGACTGTTTTAAAGGAAAGAGCCTGTAACTGATAAGCAGTGGACCAAATATTTATGGCCCTTCCAAACTCACGTGTTGAAATCATAATCCTCAAGGCGATGGTATTATGAGGCTGGGCCATCAGGAGGTGACAAGGGAATGAATGCAGAGCCCTCATTGATAGGGTTAGTGCCCTTATAAAAGAGATCCAGAGAGATCCCTTGTCCCACCTGCCATGTGAAGTTACAGTAAGAAGATGACCCATCCGTAAGGAAGCGGGCCCTCACCAGAGACTGAATCAGTGCCTTGCTTTTGGACTTCCCAGCCTCCAGGACTAGAAGGAAATTTCTGTTGTTTATAAGCCACCCAATCTATAGTACAGTATTTTGTTATAGCAGCTTGAACGAAGATATAAACTCAAGAGACCAGGGTTCTCTTCCTAAGTCTCGTTCATTAGTAACTTGACTTTTTTGAATCTTAAAAACATCCTCATTTGTAAGTTCAGGATCATAGCGGCACTGTTAACTTGACAGAACTGCTATGGGGGGTTCATAGGAGATTTGGATGTAAGAGCGCTTTGTAAACTGTAAATTTGATGCTGTGATGCTGCTTTGTGTACTAACCATTTTGCCAGTGTACCGAGGCATTTGGTAAAGGTTATTTGCTGAATAAATAATGAATGTGTGACTGGTCATTAAGCAAGTCAATCAAATGAAGGCAGAATTTTCTCCCAAACATTTAAAACAAAGGAGATGCATAACATATCCATTCAAAGAAGAATAAGCAACATACACAAGATAAAGAGCCAAGGGGGTTATTAAATTGTCTGTATTAAAAAATTCACTATTCACTCATGTTGCAGGGATGAGCAATCATGGATGGGAAACTCATCAGAAAAGTAGACAAATATTAAGATTGGGCAATCCAAGAGCCGTAGAATTGGAACTGTAATGAGACAGAATAAAAGTGGCAAAACGAAATGCTCAGAGAAGTTTTGTTCTCATGTAGAGACTATGGAAATTGATTGATTTGTAGTTATAGTGCAATCTAAATATAATTTGTATTAGTTACTATGGCAAACACACTTGAAGGACCAGATAAAGCTCATGGCTTAGCAATGAAATTTTCTCTTCTTCCCAAAAGATAGTAAAAGAAAAGATAGAAAATATTCAATGCTAAAGTTTTTGTTTCAATTTAAATTCACACAGGCAATAACTACATAGCTCTAGGAGAATGTGAGATTATTCAGTGCAAGTTTGTAGCAGGTTGTCGACCTGCTATATTGTTCCACTATCTGTTGTGATTTGTAGATATTCATTTGCATATGAAAATGCAGCTCAGTCTACAGCAGTCAAGATCCTTAGACATTAACATGGATGCAGATAATGACCTTCTGTGTGACTTTAATTTAACCATCTCAATATTTTATAGCTCCCTTGTAACAGCAATACCACCTTACACGCGTATGAGCTATTAAAGTTTACAAGACAGATCTTACTTCTGTTGATTCTTACAATGCCAGTGTGGGACAGTCAGAGCAGGTATTACTCTTAAAAAGTGAGAAAGCGAAACAACAGGGGAATGATACTCATATGCAAAAAACAAACAACAATAAAACATTTAGACTTCATATCATACATGAAAATTAACTCAGATGAATTACAGACTTATGTTTAAGAAATAAAAATAGGAAGACAATTGAATAGACATTTTTCCAATGAAAATATGCAAATGGTCAATAAGTACATAAACAAATGGCCAACATGGACCTACAAGTCAAACCACCATGAACTACCACTCCATACCTGCTAGGATGTCTGTAATAAAAAAAAAAGATGGACTGGATGTGGTAGTACATGCTTGTAAGCCCAGCTACTCAGGAGGCTGAGGCAGGAAGATTTTAAGTTTAAGGTCAACATGGGCAACTTAGTGAGACCTTGTTTTAAGAAGTAAAAATGGCTGGGGATGTAGCCCAGTGTGACCTGGGATCAATCACCATATAAAAAAGAAAAGAAGGGCGCTAATAGTTCTGGTGAGGATGTAGAGAAATTGGAATACTCATCCACTGTTAGTATGAATGTAAAATGGTGCCAGCGCTTAGAAAACAAACTCCAGCTTTTTAAAAGTTAAGCATAGAATGACCAAATGACCCAGCAATGCCACTCCTAGGTATATAGCCAAGAGAACTGAAAACATGCTACACAGAGACTTGTACATGACTGTACACAACAGCATCGTTCACAATAGGCAAAAAGTGTGAACAACTCAAATGTCTATCAGTAAATAAATGGATTAAAAATGTGGTATAACCATTCAATAGAATATCACTCTGCACAAAGGAATGAAACATCGATAATGCTGCAATATGAAGAAACCTCAGAAACATTACATTAAGTGAAAGAAGCCAGACACAGGAGTCCCCATATTGTATGATTCTAGAGAGTCTGTAAAGGTGGAGAGCAGTTCTGTGGTCGCCTGGGGCTGAGGTAGGAGCAAGACTGACAACGAATTGGCAAAAGGCTAACCTTTTAGGGTAATGGAAATGTTCTAAAAGTAAATTGTTGTGATAGTTGCACAGCTCTATAAATTTGCCGAACTGTACACATACAATGGGTGAACTTTATACTATGTAATTTATACCTCAATAAAGCTAATTTGTAAAAAATCACCAAAGAAACCTGCACCGAAAAGAGAAACGAATCAGCAGAGAGGGACTAAAAGATGTTTTCCCTGTTCCTTCTCTGAGAAACAGCGGTGATAATAATAAGCTTCTCCCCAAGGTTAACATCATCACAGGGGAAGTAACAATTCTACCAGGCTTTGAAAATACAAAACAATTCAAGATGCCTGGTGGTACTGCTCTTTTGACCTAATCTATAGTATATTTGTATCAGAAAATTTTTTACTTTTTCCTATTTATGTTTCTTAAAGCCAGGGAAATTTTGTAGTGTATAGCTACATTGTAATGGGAGTAGACATTACAAACTAATATCAGGAAGCATTATTCTATATAATTTCCAATATACAGGAAAGTTCAGTTCTTTACAATTAGCTGAAAACTTAACATCACTGTTTGACTTACAGTGTGGCTAATAAAGCTCAGAACATCTTCGAAATGGCCCCAAACTTCTTCCAGGGGACAGAATTCTGCACCCGATACCCTGTCTGGCACTGAAAGGTTAATCAAATTGCGCATGCACTTGCTGAAAATCAAAGAAGAGAAAAGTCAACCTATAAGGACAGAAATCATTGGCCTTATGACTAAGATAAGTAAAACCTGGAGCTCATCCCAGACTGAGAGCTTCAAAACACTTCTGTTCTTCCTTCCCTTTTATCTGGCCCCTAACCTCAGAAGACAGATGTCTGAAGCTGTAAAAGGGTCAGCCCATTTTTCTTTTACCATGCCCATGGTTGTCTTTTGCTCTTTTTTAGTTTCCTACATAAAAGAATTACAGCTGTTTATTATAATTTATGAACTGGTTGTATTTATAGGCATTGTAAAGCAATGCCTTGTTTCTTCCACGAATGGGTAAGGGAGTTGGGATTTAAATTGGGAATAATTCCAGGAGAACTAACTGTCATGCCTCAGAACAGAGAGACGATAATGAAGTTTTCCACAGAAGAATGACATGGCTACTTTTCCCTATGCCTGGACATAGAAAGCAAAATACTCTCCAGTGAATAATACTTCATGCAACATTTATTGGTGCTTTAAAAAGTTCTTAGAAAAATTTCAGCAAATATAGCAAAATGTTAACAATTATTAAATTTTCATGGTGGTTACACTGGTGTTTATTGTATTAATCTCTGTGCTTTTCTGAACATTTGGAATATTTAGTAATAAAAATAAGGAAGTTACTTAATTTCGTTATATACCCATATTCAGACATTGAAACAACTTTTTCTTCTCTCTTTCCTTTGGGAAAGTCTGACTCCTTGACCCTACTAAATAATTATTTAGTAATACAACTGCTCTGCAATAGAACTGTCAGTCTGGAGCTGTGCACAGCCCCAACCCCATTTCCCACTCCTCCATCGTCTTTTCAATCTGCTTAGGGGGATGACTATAGTTCTTCTGGCTATTAAAAAGCCTGTACTAGGTACTGAATTATGTCTACTAACCTGTATTTCAAAATATCAATGGATTCTTTCTTTCTGTGAAGCAATAAAGCCCTTTTCAAGGCCTTGAGAGCGATGGAAGGATAATATGCAGGCATTTCCATTGCTAATACTAAAGGAAGGTAAGAAGAAAGGTTGTAAACACCGTAATCGTATCCATTGGTTTTCATCCCAGGCTATAGCTTGCTTCCTCTAATGCAACTTGACTGAAACAGATTAACAACCCGTACATATATGCACATGTACACACACACACACACACACACACACGACCACTGTTTTACAAAACAGTGAATCCACAGATTGTTTGAGGGAGAGGCTCTTCTTTCTGGGCAGAGTAGCATGGTAGGATTGCCAGGTTACAGCTTTTCTTCAGTAAACATCAACAGAAAACCTGCTGTTATTTCTATGACCCTACACAGTAATTTATACAGGTGAAGAAACAA
>PVJO010021392.1:0-30001 GCA_004026905.1 Hystrix cristata | reverse complement strand
TCACACTGTGCCTCCCTCCGCCCCATCCCCCAGGACCACATCTCCCCATCCTGGGAGGTCCCAATCCAACATCATGTTCTCCGGGAAGCTGTTCCTGCCTGCCCCCATTGTCCTCAGAGTCCCCCGAACTGGTCTCATGGCTCTGAGACAGAGAGATGGGTACTGTCATGTGCCACACTGAAGTAAAGCCTGAGGCCCAGGACTGCAGTTGCTCCTGCCTGGCTCCTCATCGTGCCTGGGCCAGAGGCCAGCGCACTCCCGTGAAGCTTGGAGAGGTGAGCATTTAGCGCCCAGCATCCTCCCGTCAGCCCAGAGAAGCAGGCAAGATGGGGAAAGTGTCCATTAGATAAATGAGGAAAGCAGGGTGCCAGATTTCAGGGCAACTTGAGGTGATAACAGAGGCGAGGCTGGAGCTCATGCATCTGCCCCCAGTCCAGCCCACACTTCTGTCACATGGGGAGGTGATGAGGGCTGAGTTGCAGGTGACAGAGGGACATCTCAGTAGATCAGGGGAGCTCAGAGAAGAAGGAGGGATGTGAACATGGAAAAACTAGGGAGGGCTTCCTAGAAGCAGGGCTGGGGCAAGCAGGGTTTTTCTGTGGCTTACAGCAGGGAGCAGGGACACTCGCTTTTTGGGGGGGTGCTAGGGCTTGAACTCAGGGCCTTGGGCTTATTAGGCAAGTGCTTTACCACTGAGCTAAATCCCCAGCCCAGCAGGGACACTCACTTTCTCCCCAGGTATCTGACATCCTCACACCAGCTGCTCCTCAGGGCCGGCACAGCCACCTCCCCCTGCTTCTCGACAGCTCCTCGGGGTGGGTCTGGAACCAGCAGGATGAGTAGGATCAAGGCCACAGCCTCCAAGCAGGGCAAGATCTGGGAACCGGAAGGCTCAAGGTCATGTGCTGTTATGGCCTGGGAGAGCCAGGGGAGACCAGCCACTGTCTGAACTCTGTGGTCCAGGCCCTGGGTCCAAGCTGCTGGTTCTATTTAGAGCTGGACACACTATTGCTCCTTGTACCCTCACCCCTGAGGAGGGTACAGCCTCACTAGGGAGTGGGGTCCCCTCAGCCAGTATAGAAGCTGCTCTATTGAGACCGGGGGAACTGAGATGGCTGAAAACTGAAGTTCGGACCACTGAGTACTTGTCGCCATGAGAACCAGCCTGCCCTACTCCCAATCTGCACTCCATCTGCCACACCAGGCCTGCCCCAGTATCTACTTCTGGCTGCCCCCCGAACACACCCCTAAGACAAGGATTTCACTACCTGCCTTGGGGCAGCCTTCAAATAGCTGGGACCAGGAGAAACCTCTCAGTCAAGCCAAGTCAGATTGACCTTCCTAAAGTCCAACCCACCTCAGGTTTCTGATCCTGCTTACTGTGGCCTCCTATGCCAGCTCCCTCAGTATTCAGATGGCTCAGTGGAGATCTGCACACAGGACAGAACCCCCAGCCCCCTCTGCCACCAAGTTCCTTCCTCTCCTGAGTGGCCCGTGTCCCTGTCCAGACTGAGCTGAAGATGGCTGAGACACAGCAGGTGTCTTCCCAGGTGTCCCTGGCTCCACTGCACAACCCTGTCCACCAGCCCTTAAGAGCTGCTGAGTGCCTGGCCCTGGAGTAGGAACTTTCCAGTCTTTAACTCAATCATCTCCAAGACTCCATAGGTAGCATTTACTACCCCCACTTCACAGATAGGCAAACCCCAGCTCCAAAGAGGGAGGCAACTCACTTGAGGTCACACAGCTCATAAACTCGGCAGCTGAGATCTGAACCCAAGGTTGCTGCTTCCACAGCCTGTGTTCCATCTAAGGCCCCAAATGTCCAAAGCTGCCGACGTCTGACACCCCCCATGGCGCCGGGTACTGTGCCAAGGGGCTAAGGCCACTGAGGCTGGAAAGTCCCTGCCGGCCCCGGGGGGAAAGCAGAGGGAAGAAAAGGAAGCCAGACTCACTTGGAGGGCCCGACGCCAGTTCCCCGTCAGCTTTGTCACAGCCGACCCCAGCACGTAGCCCAGACCACTGTAACAGAGAGGCGAGGACGATGAGCAGCCTGGCAAGGGTACCCCTGCCCTGGATCCAGCTCTCTGCAGGACCGGGGCCCTTTCCCCGAGAAAAATGAGCCATGGGAGCCCCCCCCCCCCGCTGCCCTTGGTCAGCTCACCAGTGACCTGTGGCTTCTGCCCCATACACAGCGCTAACCTCCCTAGATGAGGACAAACACACCCCACCAACAGCCCCACCCTTTATGCCCAAAGCTCAGCCCTATTTCAGTCGGGCCAGGCCAGGAAACTTGGGTCAGAGCTCAAGAGCCTGACTGTAAACCCCTCTCCATCCTTCCTGCCGGGGGTGCAAGGCGCGGTCTGACACACTTCCTCCCTCACCTCCAGGGCCAGCTCCTCCCTGAGTTGGCCACACAGGCTTTTCCTCACCCCTCCCAGAGTGGGAGTATACTAACCTGTGGGGAGCATCCTTATTATCTCTAATTCTCACCACAGCTCCATCACATGGCCGTACTGTCCCCATTGGCAGCTGAGGAAACTGAAGCTCAGAGGGATAAAGTGACATGAGAAAGAAGGGGCAGTGCCAGGATTTGGATCCCAGACTTCCTGGTTTGACCTCTCCTAACCCAGCCCAGCTCCTGTTCTGCCTTGCTTCAGGCTCAGGCTACTGCCTAGGGAAGTGGATCCAGGGGGATACCAACCTTCCAACAGGAATGAAGATGTAGAAGATGGCCAGCACGCGGGTCCGCTGGTCCTTCACAAAGAGGTCAGCCAGGACTGTGGGCGCAATGGTGGAGTAGCTGGCTGTGCCGGTACCCACGACTCCCCGGGACAGGAAGAAGAGCCAGGAATACTGCATAAAATGAGCACAAGACCACAGTGAATTCCAGAAATCACCCATGAGGCAAGGGACCCAAGAATGTATCAGAGAGGCCAAAAGGACTTCAGGATACAGGCCCCTAGGGGAAGGAGAGGGGACCAAGGCTACAGATATCTCACTATCCCCTCCCCACCCCCAGATTCCCAGAATCGCACGGGTGCCCCCTGCTGGTGCCTGCAGCCACCACCTGCTCCACACCCAGAGGAGCTTCTTTCTGTAGTCTCTTGTCTAACCAGACCAGTTCCCCAAGACAGGAGCTATCACCCCCTACCCTACGCCACCCCCAGCAGCACCATGCGGAACCGAGGCCGAGGGCAACCGCGGGAATGTGAGAGAGGAAGCTTCCTGTTAGGAAAGTCTAACGGGCAGGTCTGGGGGCTCAGGCCTAGGGCTGCGCCTGCCTCCTCAGCAACGCACTGAGTCAGCCTGGGCCAGGAAAAGGGCAGAACCATCCCTCCCAGCTCTGAGCCGGGTAGATCAGGGAGGAAGCCCAGGCGCTGGGAAGGATGTGGGGCACCTACCTGAGGGGAGATAAAGGAGCTGGCCAGGCCAGCCCCTGACCAGAGCAGGATGCCAAAGCTCAGAGTGGCCTTGCGGCTGTAGCGGTCACCCAGGTAGCCAAACACGGGAGCAGACAGCAGTAGGCAGCAGATGAAGACTAGAGGAGACACACGAGGGACAGCGTGGATCCTCCCATAACAACGGGTGGGCAGAGAGCCGTACAAACCCAGGCAAGGGAACTTAGATAACACAAATTGGCATTTGGCAATGGGCCCAGGGCTTGAGGAGGAAAAGATAAGATGAATGTCACAATCCTCCATCAACAGGCCACTCATAGCCTACAGCGCACAGCGGGCAGCACCACTGGCCTGGGCCACGCCCTCGCTCTGCCACTTGCTCACTGTGCAGCCTCTCTGAGCATCACCCTCCCGGGCTGGGTAAAAGGGAGAGGAGAAGGGACGGTGGAACACAGCTTCTTGTCTTCACAAGAGCACATGACTTTCACCAGCCTGATGTGGGGACTAATCTGATTGTCCCTCGCAGGCCTACAGCTGGCAGGAGGCAGGCAGGTCAGCCCGGAGCCTGCTTCCACCTGCAGATGAAGACTGCTTGGAATGAGCTCACTGACAGCAAACCAGAGATGATTCTAGGAGGCTGGGAAGTAGTTGGTCTTCCTAAGTAGGTACATTATTCCCCAGACAATGAGAGTCGCATCTGTACCACTTTTTAAAGTAAACTCTTATTAATATTGGCGACTGGACTAATGAATGTGTTTGCTATTCTGTGAGGACAAGGAAACTGGATACACGCCACACGAATATCTGCACGCGGGACTTCTGTGCTTTCCATAAACTCTCCTCTAGCCTTGGGGAGTGGTGAGTCACTGCCCCCAAGCTGGGAGAGCGCTCAGGTGGAGAAAGTCAAGTCTGGTCTCTCCCAACCCTAGTCCAAGGCTTTGGAAAGACCTGCCCTGCGCCCGTTCTCCATTCCCTGAGCAAAGATGATTGATGTTTCCGGAGCCCAATGAAAGTCGAGGTTTTTCCCAGGTCAGGTTCCAGCCCCGCCCACTCTCCCGAGACCCGCTCTGGCGTTGGTTTTCAAGCCATATGCAATTGTGGAAATTATGCCAGTTTTGACCTACAAAACCAGCAATTTAATATGGTTCAACCTAATATTCCACAGAGAACAATCTTGGGTATCAATGGCATTTAAAATTTTAATAACTGCTGCCAAAATAAGGTCCTAAGAAGACTGTATCACTTTACACACGATAGAAGTTTTGCCAGCACACTTGATATGACCAATCATCTTTTTTTCTTTGTCTGTTCATCTAATGAAAAACAAATGGTGTCTTGTTGATTTTTTAAATCAGCATTTCCTTTTTCCCGGTGAGGCAGAACAACAGTTCCTATGTTTGTATCCTTTGCCCATTTTTCTACTGAGCTGTTTGCCCTTAGTGTATTTTGGAAGTAATTTCTCCTAGTCATTTTCCTGCCCGTGGTCCTGGGGATTGAACCCCAGGGCCTTTGCATCCCTGACCTATTTATTTATTTATTTACCTTTAAATGCAAGTTGTAGGTTGGACATGGTGGCAGGTGGCACATGCCTATAGTCCTACAGGCCATGAGTTTGAGACCAACCTGGGCAATTTAACAAGACCATGTCTCAAAAAAAAAAAAAGTCGCATTCCAGGACTAGACCATTTAGGTTCAAATTCTGGCCCACCACCTTCTAGCTATTGTGATCTTGGCAAACTCCTTAACTCTGCTCCCCTTCATCAACTACACAATAGTATTTCCTTTATAAGATTATTAGAGGAGTAGATAAAATAAAGTGTGTAAAAGATATCTGAATGGCTTCATGTAAATGCCCAAAAAGTATTATCTGTTATCAAGACTAATCACATAGTTTTAATCACCATCATGCCAAAGTATTTAGCTATGATGTAGACAAATTTCTCAGCCTTCTGGAGGAGTAGGCTGGTTCTGTGTCTTGTTTATACATACAACTTTACCAAAAGTTTATAAAAATATTTCCCCAAATCTTTTCAATTTTCCTGGGGTTTTGGGCAGGGACCTAATGCTTTAAGTCTCCAAATGGTCTGAGCATATGCGGGTGCCCGTCTCCAGGGGAAGGCAGGTACTCCTCACTCCTAGCATCTCCAGATTCAAACCTTCTCTGTGATGAGGTAGAGGGAAGTAATGGTTGTACAGTTAGGAGATGGACTCTGGACACCAATTTCTAGGATTTGAATCCCAGCTTCATCAAGACTCAACCTCTGGCCGGGTGTGGTGGCACACTCCTGTAATCCCAGCATTCAGGAGGCTGAGGTAGGAGGATCAGAGAGTTCAAGGCCAGCCTGAACTACATAGCAAGACCCTGTCTCAGGAAAAAAAAAAAAAAAAAAGACTCACAACCTCTCTGAACCTCAGTTTTCATCATGTGTAAAATGGGCATCATAATAATACCTGCCTCATGGGGTTGTGGTGAAAGTTAAATGAAGTTTATATTTAAAGCACTTAGTATAGTGCCTGGCATAGCCAAGTCAGTGCTAGTTTGGGTTTTTTGTTGTTTCGTTCTGTTTTTTGCAATACTAGAGATTGAACCCAGGGCCTTGGCACTGAGTTACATCCCCTGCCCATTTTTTATGTTTTATTTTGAGACAAGGTCTCACTAAGCTGCCCAGGCTGGGCTTGAACTTGTGACTCACATGCCTCAGCCTCCCAGAGCGCTGGGCTAACAGACCTGTGCCACCAGACCAGGCTCCACTCCACTCTTACAGCTCAAGTCCTTTCAGTCGGCAGCTTCCCTTTCTCTGCAGTTCTGTAGTCAGATGGCAATATGGGTCTCAGGGTCACTGCACAATGACCCCCGAAGGTGAAGAGACTTCCCTGAGGCCACCAGAGGCCACCACAATCATCAGGCCTCCACGCTCAATGCCCTTTCCACACCTATTTGTGCTCCTTCGGCAAAGATGGCTGTCCCGCCATCTACTACACACACACACACACACACACACACACACACACACACACACCTCCCTCCATGGCATCTCAGTTATCAGAGGCCTAGAGAAATAATCCTGATCCCCATGGTAAGAACCAGCAGAGGGAAATGTTGACTCAACTGCCATTATCTGTTGAATCAAGAGGTTTATGCGTGTTGAGCCAAGATGGTCTCACTTTGGTTACAAATATGAGTCAGTGCCAGCCCCTGCCTGCCCGCCCTGAGAGTAAAGGGCAACTGGAAAATATCCCTGGCCTACAGTGTGGTCTCACAGGACTCAGAGAAGTTTATAGAACTACATGCTTCTTTGCATGCTTTCAGCTGACATTTAAAACATTTTTATTGCAAGTCTAAGTAGTTGCAAAGGATGTGATTTCCCACATTTTTGTTTACAGTCGGCCCTCTATCCCTAGGCCTCACATCCCCCCATTCTACCAACTGCAGATCAAAAATAATTGGAAAAAAGTCCTGTCTACAGTGAACATGTGCAGACTTTTTTTCTTAGTCATTATTCCCTGGATAATTAAATGTAACGATTATTTCCACACATTTACATTGTATCAATTACTGTAAGTAACCTAGAAATGATTTAAAGTTTACAGGAAAATGTGTAGGTTCTATGCAAATACTATGCCATTTATATAAGAGACTTGAGGGTCTGTGGATTTTTGTTTCCACAGGGATCTTAGAACCCAGCCCCTGTGGGTACTGAGGGACAACTGTATTTGTAAACTATATTTTCATCCAAGCCCTTAGAGCTACAGATCGAGTTCCTTCAGTTTCTGGGAATCATTGGCCATAGAGTCCAAGCGGTAAAGCCAGCCCTCCTTTGACAAACCAGTCTGACAAATCAGACTGAGAAAAATGTTGGTTTCATTTTTTAAATTGAAATAAATGGGCTAACACCCATCTTTGCAACCACTATCTCACCATCTCACTTCTGAGTTCTAATTCGTAGGTAAATAGCAGATAGTCATGCACAGAGGGCAGCTACACCGATAAAGTATGGATGGAAGACCGCTGGTGCACTTCTGCTGAAGCCTCTCCACTCTGCCCCTTCCCTGTCTGCAGAAGCCGCACGCCTCTCTGCTCTGCACCCTGGACTTTGCACAACCCAGAGCAGTGCATCAGGGAGGGAGCTGCCTGTCTCTGCTTCCAATGGCAGACAGGAGGTTGTAAGAAAGGAGACTCAGGCCCAGCGCAGGCCTGTTCTCAGGACAGAGACCTACAGGCTTAAGGACCCGGAAGTGGATCTCTCAAAACTCTGTGTTCACGTCGCCTCTAGAATTCTTTGTGCGGCCCTCAAGGGGTCTGTGCCTAGTTTGAGAGCCCTGTCCAAAGGCTGAGAGAGTGGGTGGCTGAGAGGAGGGAGTAGTACAAAGCAAGACCCTGTCTCACAAAAACCCCAAAATAAAAAAATTTTTAAAAGAAGGAGCAAAGACAGGGCTGCTTGGGGGAGAAGGCTGCAGAGAAGAGTCATGGAGTGTGCTGCTGCAGGTTGGGGGGTAGACACGTAGGTGTCATGTGTTGTGACCATGTGTGCATATACACGTGCATGCATGTGGGTGGTGTCACCACCCTCGCACTCACAGGGGAAAGGTTAGCCTGTGCCCTGTGACTCCACTTGCCCCCACCTTGGAATGGGGCATGTGACTGCTCCCTGCTACTGGGCTTTAGATTACCCTGGTCCAGAGTCCTTCTGAACACACACTGCGCTGTGTGTCTGTCAGCCTGACCGTCTGTTCTGTCTGTGTCCTCCCAGTTAGATTTTTCAGCTTTGTGAGAGAAAAGCACACATCAAGATTCCTCAGACCTTAGCGAGTCTGGTACACGGCTGAGCTTACGGACTTGTAGGGAATGAGTGACAACTCCACTCGAAGCTCCTCCTGCAGACCCTCTCAGCCTACAGGCTGCGCAAACCCTGGTCTTAACCCCCACTCTCCTCCTCCTACTGCGACACCCTTCAAACCCAGCTCCCGCCACTCCTCTGTGTGGGGGACTCAGTGGGGCTGAAGCTGGGCACTAATCCCCGGAAGACCCCAGCCTGTGTGAGCTCAGGGCCCAGGCTCCAGGACCGGGGGCTTGCTCCTTACCTGTCTGAAGCAAACCAGCATTGCTGTCACTGATGTGAAAAGACTCCTGTACGTCCAGCAGCACACCTGAGGACAGAGAGACAGCATTACAGAAACAAGTAGCCTCTAGAGGCCACTTCCTCCTAGTTTGGGATAAGGCCAGAGCTGGCTAGCAGACCACCGGGGAAGGCAATGAGGCCCACTCTTCTCTTCCTCTCTCTTCCACGTTTGTACAACCACATACACACATGCACCGAGCAGGCATGCAGAGGAATACATGTACACCAAACACACAATAACTAGCATCCCAGGCACATATACACACAGATTTACATGCAAGCATGCACTTGCACACAGGCAGATTCACATACAAACGTACAAGGAGTATTCCCAGAGAAACACACTTGCAGAGACACGGGTACACATACACACACAGGAGCCTATACTCCTGGACACACATGTACACTGAGATGCACACATAAAGATACATTGCAGGCATGCATGCATATGCACACACTTAGGGCTGCCATTCACACTGTAGTCAGAGTGGCTGGTATCTCCCTGTTGCCACGCAGTGACAGCCATTCACATTGACCTCTGTGTACACGGAAGCCCCACAGTGTGCAACATGGCGGCCCTGCTCACGCACAAACACCAGAAATACATAGACACACACAAATCTGTACATGCAAAGACACGTGTGCCCTGGTATGCACACAGGTACACACAAGCATGTTCCTCCAGCAGCTCGGGCACACACATGACAGCATGCACACACAGAGCTCCAAACACTGGTCTGCCCTTGGTCCCCTTCCTCAGGCTAGCAGGTTCTGACTGTGCATTAGCTGGGTTCAGAAGTCCCTCTGAGATTTTTTTTTTTTTTTGAGACAGGGTCTCACTATGTAGTTCAGCTGTCCTTGAACTCACTTTGTAGCCCAGGTTAGCCTCAAACTCAAGACGACCCCCCTGCCTCAGCCTCTCGAGTGCTAGGATTTCAGGCGTGTGCCATCTGAGAGGATGTAGCCTCTCAAACACTGGGCTCTGTTCCCTGACGTATCCTTAACCCCTCAGTGGCATCTGAGAAAAGGCAAGATCTCTGGTCCCTGCTCAGATGAACAGTGTGGCTCTGGCCCTGTTATTATTATGAAGAATGTCCTAGTCCATTTTATGTTGCTACCACAAAATACCTGAGGCTGGGAATTTCATAAAAGTTTATTTAGCTCACAATTCCGGAAGTTGAGGAGCATGGACAAGCATCTGGTGAGGGCCTCATAGCAGATGGCATCACATGGCAGGAGCACTTTGAGAACAATAAGTGGAATGAGTGGAAGAGAGATTCAAGGAAGGTGCCAGGCTCATTCATAGCTGCCCATTCTCTCAGGAACTAATCAGTTGCACTAGACCTGACCACTCCCATGACAGCATTAATCCATTCATGGGGTGCAACCCTCAGAGGTTCTGCCTCAACACCGCCACCCTGGGGATAGAGCTCCTGGCAAGGCACTTTGGGGAATAAGCCACATACAAAGCACAGTAAAGGTCCTTGTCACTGTCACTGAATCATGAGATGGCTGCAAGCCAGACCCTGAGCCAGACGTGTGCAGTTGTCACCCTGAGAGGTGGGCACTGTCACTGTCCCCATTATACAGATGAAGAGCCAGACTGCACCTGCCCAAGGCTGTGGGACTGGAATGAGAGAGCTGGGACTTGGATCCCAGCAGAAGCAGCCTACTCTCCCACCCCACAGAAGGGCAGGCGAGCCCCCAAGTGGGCCCCACAGAAACACCACACCAAGGAAGTCCCCCATCCACACCTCCGAGACCTGCCAGCAGGCGAATGAAGTTTTGGGAATCAAAAGCACAAATGAGAGAGCCTGGTTTAGACATCTAATTCAGGGTCAGTTGCTGCAGCATCCAGGTATACAAATTGGTGTGTCTTTTTTTTCCCCTTTTAATGGCACAAAGAATACATAGTCATTGGAGAGAAAAAAATAGATGATACAGAGTAAACCAAATAAACAGCTAAATGAAGATCTATAATTGCACTCATCTTTCGTTTTTAGGCATAAGTTCCCCTGTTTTGTCTCCACCTGGGCGCCTCCCAGCCTTGTGATGCAGCACCAAAGGCCGAAGGCCAAGAGTAAACTCACCCTCCTTCACTTGTGTCTACCACTGAGGCCTCAAAAGAGCTGTTTCCAACAAGAGCTGCACCACAAAACCCTTGTCCCCAGCAGTCCTCAGGGGCTCGGTGTGGTTGCGCCCCTCCAAGTCTCCATTTCTGCAATGACCATCATCAGAGGAAGTCCCAAAGGGGAAGGAATCCAATAGGCAGGGCTCAGGGTCTGATGGCCCAGCCAGGGGTTCCAAGGCCGGTGGGAAGAGAGCAGGCAGCCCACCTCCCCAGCTTAGAAAGCTGCAGACCGGTGATGCCTGCTCCCCGGTGCCTCTGCTACCTTCCCACCCCTTCGTGACCTCGGCCCATGCTCCACTCAGGCCTTCTCAGCTTGGGCCTGACCCTTGCAGTAATCTGCAAACAGACATCCTCGGCTCATTTTACCTCCACTCAGAGACCCAAATTCTGTTGTATTCTCCCCACTTTAAAAATTGTCCTACTCAAAAAAAAAAAAAATTGTCCTACTATTGTCTAGCATACTCAAGACCCTGGATTCAATTCTCAGCAATGAAAAGGAAAACTTCCCATGGCTCCCAGGTGTCCAGGGCAGAAAGTCCAAACTCCCAGGTTGACACCAGAAAGCTCACGCCCTTGTCCTAGTCGTCCTTTTTAGGATGACTTCCTGCATTCTCTCCTCTTGCCATCCCTGATCAGAGCATGCACTTTCAAAGCACATCCCCTCTCTGAAGATCCTCCTCTCTAGTAATGCCTTTCTCCCCGCCTTTCGCCCCAGTACTGGGTATCAAATCCTAAGATACATCCCAGCCTCAACTCCAGCCTTTTGTGTTGTTTTGTTTTTTGAAACAGGGTCTTGCTAAGTTGCCCAGGCAGGACTTGAACTTGCAATCCTCCTTCCTCAGCTTCCCGAAGTGCTAGGAGTACAACCATGGGCCAAGCCTGGTTCTTTCCAAACTTCTCAACCTTCAAGGTCCTAACCAAATGCTTCCTTTATCTGTGAGTTCTGCAGGAACCCTCAGGGCTGCCCATCTGACATGCACCCCACTCTGTCTTATACTGGAGAGACTTGTCTGTGCGCCTTGTGTCCCTCTGAGCTCCTCAGAGACCAAGACCGAGTCTGATGGGGTTTACAACCCCCGGAGTCTCATTCCTTCCACGCCTTCTCCCTGGGGTGCCAAGCTGGTGACTGCCAGATCATCATCCTGGCCTTGGGGTTCCCTGGCCTGTCCTGTGCCTCCCTTGTCTGACCACAGGTGATGAAGGAAAGAGAGAGGAGAGAGAAAGAGAGCGCGAGAGAGAGAGAGAGAGAGAGAGAAGCAAAGAAAGAAAGTTTGGCCCTGGGATGAGTGAATGAATGACAAAAGAAAAGCAAGTTGCGTCCAGTTATCTGGCATGAATCAATGAAGAGTGCTGGAAGACAGAACCAGGTTGTCCCTGGGAGCTACAAGAACCAAAGCAAAATGTGCACATTTTGCCAACCACTTCCTGTCCCAGAAACAGACCCAGTAGAAGTCATCGTCAAGTGGGAGCTGGGCCAAACTGCCCTGTCCTCCAAAACCTCAAACCAAGAGCTCCACCCAGAACCTTGCAGCCTTTGCTTGCAAAGCGCAGGCCTCCCTGCTGTCCTCACCCGCTCCCTGTGCCCCTGTACCCGCGCTCACTGTGCTCCCTCTTAGTTTGGGGGCTCAGTTGGGAACCACCCCTCATGCAGCCATGACTTGAAGTCACCTCCAAGGGTGAGAACGCCAGACGTGTGCCCTAAGAGAAGAAAGCGTGCTGGAGGGAAGGCCACCAGTGACACACAGCCGCCAGAGGCAGAGTGGACCAGGAGATACAGTCCCGAGACACCCGCCCATCCTCACCTGCAACGACGAACCAGTTCATGTAGTTCAGGAGGTTGATGTAGCAGAGAATGGCAGCAGCCACATAAGCTCTCCAGAGAGGCAGGCTCCAGGATTTGCGCACAGAGGAAGGGGGACACCGACCCGAAACCGGGGCCTCGGAATGACTGCCTGCCCCCGGGGACTGGCCCTGCAGCCCTCCTTGCCCAGCCTCAGGGCAGAGCACGGACATCCTCCTGGCCGCACCAGCCTGCAGCTCCTGTCCCAGTCTGGGAGCCTGATGAGGGTGCATCAGCTCAGCAGAGTCACTTCCTGTGGGCTCCCAGCCTCCTGACCTCAGAGCAGCTCCCCTAACTGTTAGGCATCTTATCACAGGTTCCTGCTGAGCCCATCACAGCCTCACCAGATTTCACCACCCTCCGTCTCCAAGGCCCTCAGTGGGAAACGGGGTTCCTGGCACCTCCACGCTGGGGCCTGGACATCTCTGTGGTCCCCTTAATCTAGTCTGTGGCCGCAATAAGGAAGGAAAACTCCTGAGACAGGAAATGAGATGAGTGTCCCCCATCCCTGCTTACTGTAAGCCAGCCTGGCTGCCCACACAAGAGATGGACTTTGAGCCAGCGCCTTGAACCTAGGTCAGATCTGAGTGTCGGCCAGGAAAGTGGCACCAGGCCCTAAGGGAAGGGAAGGCTGGCATCTGCCCATTTCTAATGCTCTAACTGGGGGAACGAAGATATCAAAGGGGGCCGCCTCCATAGAGACAGCCTATATGCAAAACTCATCAGGGGAACTAAACTGAGGGGGATACTACTGGTGAAGGGCAGGAAAGGAGCATGGACTTCAAGTATCTCTTTAGACAGCCTACTAGTGGTAAGGATGGAGCTGGGCGTGGTGGCGCACGCCTGTAATCCCAGCACTTGGGAGGATGAGGCAGGATGATTCCTGCAAGTTTGAGGCCAGCCGAAAGTACATAGTGAGACTCTGTCTCAAAAAAAAAACAAAAACCAAGAAAAAAACATTTTAGTAGTAAGGCTGGAAAAGAGAAGCTAAACAATAGGAGGATCAGACATCTTCACAAAGATTATAACACTATCACCTCCGGGGCAGATGGCACCGTGTGGTCCAGATGTAGAGCCCTGCTCCTGTCACCGTGTGCGTTCCAGCCAGAAATGCATAATCTGAAACTAACCGTAGGGAAACAGCAGACACACCCGAATAGAGTGACGCTTTTTAAAAAAGGGACCATATTATTCAAACTGTTAGGGGATGGGGATGCGGCTCACTGGCAGAACTCGCACTTGGCACACATGAGGCCCTAGGTTCAATTCTCAGCACCAAGGAGGAAAAGCCAGAGTCAGGAAAGATGAAGCAAGATTGAAGGCCTAGTTCAGATTAAAGGAAACGACAGAGACAAGACAATTCTGTACACCGCAGGATCCAAGCCTGGGTTCTACGCTGGTGGGAAAATACATGTTACGGGATCAGTTGGTAAAACTGGAATGCGGACCATACATTACAGCAGGAAAAAATTTCACATCATTGTCAAATGTACTGCGGGGTTGGGGATTTAGCTTAGTGGTAGAGTATTTGCCTAGTAAGCGCAAGGCCCTGACTTTGATTCCTGGCACAAAAAAAAAAAAAAAAAAATGTACTGAAGTCAATAACTGTATGGTTATGTAAGTAAATAATCTTACTCTGAAAGTCTAGGGGCAAAGGACCATGATATATGCAACTTTCTCAAGTGGTTCTAGAAAAGTTAATAGATATCTACAGTAAGAAAGCAAACAGGGCAAAATGTTAATAAGGGATGAATCTGTGTAAAGTTTAAATGGATCTCTTTCTACTTGCTGTAAGTTTTCTAAAAGTTAGAAATTATTTCTAATTGTTGCAATCCCAGCACTTGGGAGGCTGAGGCACGAGGATTACTGCGAGTTCAAGGCCAGCCTGGACTACATGGCCAGATCTTGTCACAAAAAATAAAAATAAGAAAAGAAGAAGAAAGAAAGAAATTATTTCTAAGCAAAAAGTTAAAAGACAAAAATGAATGCTAACCCAATTTAAAAATGGGCGGCAAACTTGAATAGACATTTCTCCAAAGATATAAAAATGACCGCCGAATACATGAGAAGATGGTCAACTTCACTAATCGTTAGGGAAATGCAGGCCCAAACCACAGTAAAATAACACTTCACACCCACTAAAATGGCTATAATAAAAACAGGGACAGAGAGAGAAAGTAACAAGTGCTGGGGAGGATGTGGAGAAACTGCATCCCTTGAACGTTGCTGGTAGGAATGTGAAGTGATGTAGCCACAATGGAAAACAGAATGGAATTTCCTTAAATACCTAAACATAGAATTAGCACAAAAAAAAGAATTAGCAAAAACAAAGGGCTGAGGATTTAGCTCGGTGGTTAGAGTGCCTGCCTTGCAAGCACAGGGCCCTGAGTTCAATCCCCAGCACCAAAAAAAAAAAAAAAAAAAAGAATTAGCACATGATCCAGCAATCCCACTTCTAAGTACATACACAAAGTAATTGAAAGCAGGGACCCAGGTATACCCAGGTACATACTAGCACTATTCACAATAGGCAAAAGGTGGAAACAACTTAAATGTCCATTATCTGAGGCAGGAATGGTGACATATGCCCGTAACCTCAGGCTGGGCAAATTAGTGATTTAATGAGACCCTGCCTCAACTCAAAACAAAACAAAACAAAACAACAACAAAAGCCAGTTTCCCTGTTTGAACCCTGGTGTCCTGCTGGTGGTTTGGTGGGATGGCCCTAGAAGGTGGCTCTGCTTCATGGGTGGGTGGACGCCAGGTTCCCTGAGGGCCAGCACGCAGCTCCCACAAGGGCCAGCAAGGACAGCCCACTGTCTGTGCTGGGAGTCACAGGGCAGAAGGAAAAGGCCCCTGTTGGTTTGGTCCTTTGGGCTCCACATAGGAGCTGAAACCCAAGAAGTCCTGCTTGGCTAAGAAGAGAACAATGTCCACTTTTACCCTGGCAGGAAATGCCAGTGCTGAGGAAGGAAAGTAAAGCAGGAGAGACAATTCTGTGTAGGATATAGAGCCTGCAACACAGAAGAGAGCAGGGAAGGGGAAGCATCTCTCCATGCTGGTTGCAACCCCTTGGCCACAGGGGCAGCTCCTCCCCACTGAGCGGCACCCAGGCCGGCTGGAGCTACCAAGCTGGCAATTGTGGTAAACTGAGGCATAATATGTTCAAGGGGCTTGAGGGTACAGCTCAGTGGTAGAGCACTTCCCTAGCACGTATTAGGCCCTGGATTCAATACTCACCAACACACACACACACACAGTTGAATTATACATTTTATGTTATATGTATTTTACCACAATTTTGTATTTTTTATTTTTTTGAGATAAGTTCCTGTTATGTAATTGGCCTTGAACTCTTGGCAATCTTTCTGCCTCAGCCTCCCTAGTTCTGGGATTACAGGCATGCACCACCACACCTGGCTGTAATTTTTTAAAAAGTAAGTGTAGTGACCATAATATCAAAAAAGTAATAACATTCTAGATTCCCAGTTTCAAGAGCTGGTTAAATAAGTAATGGTACCTTCGTACCATGGAGCGTCAGCCAGGCCCCTACACGCTGCTAGTCTGTGTTGATGTAAAACATGTTCAGGACGTGATGGTGACAAGGTGCATTCCAGCATGAGCCCATCAGATAATAACAAAAGGGACACCTGTTTTCTTTTGGAGTTTTTCATTATGGCTGTTGTTGGTTGTTTTGTTTTTTTGAGGTGGGGGTCTCACTGTGGAGCCCAGGCTGGCCTCGAACTCATAGCAATCTTCCAGCCTCGAACTCATAGCAATCTTCCAGCCTCAGCCTCCAGGGATGACAGGTGTGCACCACCCCGCCCAGCAATAAAAGGAACACTTGTGAGCTGGCCAGTCAGCACTCATCTGGCTGTTTGCCTTCATGAACTCTGACTAATGCAGAAATTAATTGAGGTGTTTGTTTATTATGGTGCTTGGGAGCAAACCCAGGGCCTCAGGCAGGATAAGCACGCGCTCTGCGGTTGTTATGGTTTAGCTCTAGAACATCCCCTGAAAGCCTCGAGTGCTCAGCAGCGGGGCTTCTGGAAGGTGACTGGATTGTAGAGGTGCTATCCTCATCAGCGGGTTAATCTGCTGTGTGTTCATCGCTGACTGTGACATTAGGCGGTGGGGGTGGGGGCTGGTCTGAAGAGGGAGTCACTGGGGGCGTGGCCTGGAAGGATACATCTCGCTCCTGGCTCTCCTTGCTCTCTCTGTGGGACCAGCAGGTATCCTCTGCCCAGACCTTCAACTATGTTGTCTCCAGGGTGGGAATTTAGCGCAAGTGGTAGAGCGTTTGCCTAGCAAACACAAGGCCCTGAGTTGGATCCCCAGCAACCCCCACAAATTAAAAAAACAAACAACCAACCAACAACCATGCTGTCTCTACCCTGCAGCCTGCCAGCCATATCCTGAAGCTTCTGAAACCAAGAGCAAAATAAACCTCTCCACCTTTTTAAATTGTGAGTGTCAGCTAGGGATGTAGCTCAGTGGTTAGAGTGCTTGCCTCACAAGCACAAGGCCCCAAGTTCCATTCCCAGCACCAATAAATAAATAAATACATGCTTATCATGTACCATGCACTAGACACTAGAAAATTCACTCCACTGTATCCTTTACAAAAGTGTTACATGTACTGCATGCTGAGCTTGTCCCTTCCTAGAAACAAAGTCTAAAACCTGATGGGCTTAGCCCACCACCACTCATCAAAATAGTCTGTCCACATCTCACACTCACCGGGGCCATCCCGCGCAGGATGCTCCCTGTCTTGCAGCACCACTCTGCTGATAGGATAGCTTTTCTTCTGCCTCCTCTGCATTTGCCATACTTTAAATAAACTTTTGCTTCACACTATACCAGTATTGTCTTCCCCATTTTCTGTTAAGAGCTCCACTTCTCCATTCTTCACTGGAGTGTGGGCAAAGTCCCAAAGAGAGGCAGAGGGTCACTCAGGGACACACCACCACCACTCCCACGCAACATTTTGTGCCTTGGCCAGAAAATTAAGAAAAGACCACCAAAGATCCGGGGAGAGCCGGGGACATGGTCAATATACTCAGCCTAAATGAGAGTGAACTCCGGAGGACACTCTTCTGGCTGGGCCTCCATTCTAGGTGGCAGGAAATCCCAGTTTTCAGGAGAATCGAGTGCAGTCTCTGACTGTCAAGGAGAAAACTTGGAGTTTTCATTCATGTGGCTTAGTGGTGGATCCACCTAAGTGCCAGAACACCTATGCTAAGAGGGGATCCTTTGGGCCCGGTTAGAGTCAGTGCCCATGGATACAGGGAGGGGGATCAGGGGTCCTGGCACATCTCCAGACGTTCTCTTTGTCCAAGAAAAAAAAAAAAAAAAAAACCTGGGCAATGACTTCTTTCTGGAATGTTGCTGCTTTATATCTTGCAAAAGAAAAACTACAGATAATTTCTAAATTAGGCCGCTCACCTCAAGGTTGTCACTTTTACAAACATACTAAAAACAAGAGTTTTAATTGATAATCATAAGAATCCTGTAGACTTTTTGGTGACAACCCAAAAATTATATTCCTTTGTTGGTTCATCTTTTCTGCCATAAAGAAGAACCACCAATCAAACATATAAAGCCCTGGCAAGATAGACCAGTTCCATTTCCCTTGTGCTATTATACGAGTTTTTAAAAAATATTTAAATGGCCCTCATGAAAGTCACTTTACTCTCCCTTCTCTTATCAACCTACTGTTGACACTACGTGACCTTAAATTCCAACACTCCAAGTTAACTAGAGCCTTTCTGACAAAAAAAAAAAAGCCTTAACTTTAACTCTCCAGCAATTTGCCATTTGATCCCTCCTTAAACCTCCTAAAGAGAGAGCCTTCTGAGAATGTTTGGTCTATCAGCAATGACTTAAACGAGCTCGGCAGAGCCATATGCCACACTATTGTAGCCCAAGACCACCTCTGTGGGCCACCCCCAGACCCTGTCTGAGCCTGTCAGGAGTTCCCGTGGCAGGGCCCTTAGGCCATGGAGGCCTGAGCCACAGGGACAAAGGATGCTTCATCCCAGGCATCCAAGGCCACTCCCTGCCAGGGGAAGTGGACCTCCTCAAAGCCCAACCAGTAACTGTGTCCCAGTCAATACTCAGGGGCCAGATTCCTAGGACATAAAGGGCTAAAACCTGACGGGTTTCTGGTTTCCGTTTCCTGACACAGATGAGGGGGATAAAATCCATCACATCTCCCCAGTCACCTTTGAAATGCCTACTTAAACACTGGCTAATGTAAATGGGTATTTGTGTTTAGTTTCTTGTGCTTTGTAAATTCTTAGACTACAATAACAGGGTTAAATTTTTTCTGCTGCTACTTCAATAGAGATAAGATACCTTTCAAAGCCGCTTGGTGAGTTCTTGGCAACCATTCAAATTTAAAAATGTAACAATCTGAGACAAAAAGAAAAAATGACAAGGAAAGGACACTCTAAAATCCAAGTGGCACAAGTGGCAGCCTCCCAACTCTCCTCTCCAGTCTAACTGGTGCTTTCAGATAAAGGCCTTAACTCTCATTTCTGAGCTAATATAGTATCATCACAATTGTTATGCCAAAATGCTGTGATGCCCCCAATCTCCAGTTTTCTCTGTATCACTTTATAATTGCTGTCTGTTAACTTTCTATAGAGATTCAACTTCTAAAGACAACCATGATTGGTTAAAAAAAAAAAATAACAGTTTCCTGGTCATGTGGTCATGTTATCTATTTCAAAGTGTTTAGTTTCTAGATAAGATCATAAAATTAGGGGGGCTGGGGAGTTAGCTCAGTGGTTAGAGTGCTTGCCCTGCAAGCGCAAGGCCCTGAGTTCAATCCCCAGCACACACACAAAAAAATCATAAAATTAAACCTACTACTACCATTAAAATGCTGGTATAAATAACCCTTCTGGGTGTTCAACAACTGAGGCTTGGGGACCAGAGAAACAAAAGATTACAGGGTTGAGAGGACAGCCAATATTTTTGCCCTGGCCCTCCAAGGTCAATAAGGACCCAGAATAGGATGAGACCTTTCCCAGGAGATCCTGCAACTTTGGCAAGTCACCCAACCTCCTGACCAAGGAGATTGTTAGACCCAAAGAACAAGAATCAACCACTATACAGTGTGCTAAAATACAGGGTCACCAGGGAGAAAAAGGTCTCCCCTGCTTCTATGAGAAGCCACATGGTCAAACAAGACTGTGACCCTTCCTGGTGGCTGACGCTGACGGAGGAGCTGAGAGGCTCTACACATGGTCCCACAAGTAACCCGTGGAGAGTGTCAGCTGACCTTGATATTTGACAAAAGGTTAATTTTGATTAATGCCGGTCTCACTTTAGCTGGGTCTTGGACACACAGCAGAAAGGTACAACCAAAAATATAACAGTTATAGTAATATAGACCAGATATAAACAAGAGGCTCCAATCACTAACTCCTGCTGACAGTTTCCAGTCACACCTTGAAACAGATGTGAAAGCCAGCTGGTTGCAATCCTCCTTCCCATACTAGTGCTCATGCTTTGTTCATACATGGTTTATTCTCTTGGTGGGGTTTGTTTGTTCTCATCCAAGGATGACCAAACTCCAAGCGATTATGCAGATGGCCCTTCAGATGCAACCAGCCATCTCCTTCCCTCTACCGTGGCCCATACAATCGACTCCCTGATGGATGTCATCCACTGCCCCAGCTGATTCCCCCTTACAGCCAGAAGTAGCCAGAACAGTCATCACTCTGATCCCAACAGCAGCTGGATGATCATTTCCAAAGGGAGAGATACAGGGACAGCTGAGACCCCCTAGGCAGGATTAGATATGGGACCAGGCCCTTAAGAAGTAGAGGAGACGTGGCCTCTGTGTCACAGCAAAAAACTGAGCTGACAGCCTGGAGTTTCACACTTGTGTCTGTACAGCATAAGTGCTATCGAAATGCAGATGGTCCTACAGATGAAAGCTGCCATGGGGCTACCAGCCTCCTTCCACTGCAGCCACCTAACTCATCCCTTCTCAACCAACATCACCTGTCCTTCACATCACCCCTAACCAGCAAGAAACAGCCAGAGCAATCATCGCCCTGTCCCCCATCCAAGGGAAGTAGGATGATCAAGTGGTGGGGAGTGCTAGGGGCAGATTAGAGGGACATAAACAAAAAACTCAGGGCCAAACATGGATGACTAACATTGCAAAATCATCACATGCTCATCTGTGGCTGACTATCATAATGCTTATCTGTGGCTGATAATTGTAAGATCATGACATGTAGCCGGGCGTGGTGGTGCATGCCTGTAATCCCAGCACTTGGGAGGCTGAGGCAAGAGGATTGCTGCAAGTTGGAGGCCAACCTGGGCTACACAGTGAGCTCAAGGCCAGCCTGAACATAGTGAGACCCTGTCTCAAAACAAAACAAAACAAAATTATAACATGTTTATCATGTACCATGTGCTAGAATAAAATGTACCCTATTGTATCCTTCATGAAAGTATTGCTCAGATTTACTATATGCTGAGCTTGTCTCCTTCCTAGAAACAAAGACTAAGACCCTGATTGGCTTAGCCCACACCAATCAACAAAACAGTCCATCCCTCTAAGTATGGGCACATCTCATACTCACCAGGCCATCGCAAGCGGGATGCCCCCTATCTTGCACTCTGCTGTTAAAACAGCTTTTCTTCTGCTTCCTCTGCATTTGCCACACTTTAAATAAACTTTTGCTTCACACTACACCAGTCTTGACTTCCCCATTTCTATTAAGAGCTCCACTTCTCCTTCTTCACTGGAGTAAGGGCAAAGACGCAAAGTGAGGCGGAGGGTCACTCAGAGACCTCCTTCCCCCATGGGATGCAACATTTGGCTTAGGATCCGCCATCACCCAAAGGCTCTACGGGGCTGGAGTCTCCATTTCCATGGTGGCTGTTCACACCCGGGAGAGGTGCTGGCAGTTGGCACCTCCACAGGGGTTTGTGCTGGTCCACCCAGCAGAGTGGGCGGCCTCCTCCAGAGTGGGCGGCCTAGGCAGGAACTGTGACGCCGTTCCAGACCGAGCCTTCCAGGTCTGTGTTCTGCCACATTTCGTTGTTCACACAGACCAGTTCTGATTTGTCAGGGAGGTAACTACCCAAGGGCATGAATACTGGAGGCGAAGCTCATCAGAGACCTTCTTGGAGGCTGGTACGACTGCTGCACCTTGAGGTTTGTCATCTCACATATAAGAAGGGAGGAATGGGGCTGGGATGTGGCTCAAAAATAGAGTACTTGCTTAGCATGTGTGAGGCCCTGTATTCCACCCTCAGTATCAAAAAAAAAAATTCCAGGCATGATGGCACCCAACGAGTCTTCTTTTAGAGGACTGATCAATAAAGATGTTATAGCTGCAAGGTACCACAGGCAGAACAGCACTCTGGGAAGCTGGGGTAGGAGGATTACAAGTTCAAGACCACCCTGGGCAACTTAGCAACTTAGCAGGACCCTGTCTCAAAATTAAAAAAAAAAAATGTTTTTAAAGGATTAGGGAACTAGCTCAGTGCAAAGGCCCTGGGTTCAAACTCCGACACTGAAAAAAGGGAGGGGGAGGGAGCAATGCCTCCTGAAATGTGTTCATGTATATTTATCACAGAGCAAAATTTCTCGTTCTTTCCTAGCAGTCTCCCGGCTGGCATTCCCTCAGAGCCCGTGGGCCCGGGTGGAGTCCCACATCTGTGCCCTAGCTGCCAGGGAAGCTGGGAGGGTGCAGGCCACGGGAGGCCACCGCTGCCCACGAGGAAGAAGGAGAAAGAAATCGGCCAGGGAGTGAGTAGGAAACCACAGCTGGCGAACCATTTGGGAGCCCAGGAAGATTGCGCTGCAGTAAAGGAGCAAACACACCAGAAAAAGGAGGTGTGATTCGACCCTTAAGTGACCCTCCCGCTGTGGATTCCCAAAGAGGAAAGGAAATTTTGAGATTCTGGATCCAGAAGGTGGCAGAGGACTCCTGAGGCTAATGGGCTTCCCCGGATAGCAGAAAGTATACAGGAAAAAGGCTGCTGAACACTGAAGACCACTAGCTTGGAATCTCACTGCTACTAGCTGAATTCATCACGTTATGGAAAAAGGGTCGTTCACCAGCAAATCCTGCGGCCTGGTTAGTACCAGGCTCCAACAGCGGCACCGTGTGGTCATGACCCGCAATCGCAGGTGTAAACTCCAAAGGCTTCTGGATAGTTCAGGATGGTCTCAACCTGCTGCTGCATGCCCCGCTGGTGAGATGCACGACTGTAAGCCACCAATTGGGAAAATAAGAGTTGTGATCATTTTGTATACCAAGTTATGGAACCGGTCATATTTCTTTTCTTTTCTTTTTCCATATTTCTATAGTATATGCACATAGCAAAAAAGTGGAAAGATCTATCCCAAAGGCAAGTTAATCTTGGGCTATTAACAGTGCTTATCTGAGGTTCATAGGATTAGACAATTTTTTTTTCTTTGTTTTACTTGCCAATAATAATACTTTACTTGCCAATAATAATAAAACCAAACACTAACATAGCATTTACCACCTACTGGGCACCTGTGGATTGGGTGCAATAATTACACTTATTTTTAGAAGAGGAAACTGAGGCACAAAGAGACTAAGTAGCTGTCCTATGGAGCTTCAAACTTGGCTCCTTTTCTCTTTGCTATGCTACTTCCCTTTCTCATTTGCATATACTGCTTTTCTTCACTGCATTGCTTATACAATAATAATAAAAAGAAAAGTAGTGGCATGTATAGCTTTAATAATCAGAAAAAAGGGGCTGGGGATTTACCTCAGTGGTTAGAGTGTTTGTGTTGCAAGCACAAGGCCCTGAGTTGAATCCCCAGCACAAAAAAAAAAAAAAAAACCAGAAAAAAATAATGCTATGAAATGAAACAGAATAACCATCAGTGTGATAGCCATGTGGGTGCTGGGGTCAGAACAGCAGGTGTAACCACACCAGGAAGGTCGGAATTTGTTCCTGCAAAGTCCCAGTCCTCCTCTTTACCTGGATTCTCCTGACTGGGTAGCAGTTTTCAAAATTCGTCCTTTCCCCTGGAGTCTATAATTACAAGGCCCACAGTTATTAAGGACCTGAATAGGGGACCTAGGAAGAGGTCAGCAGAGGGGAGTTTGGCAAACTAAAGGGAAGCTAGGAAATGAGAAACAAGGGGAGAAAAAGAAAGGAAAAGAAGTGACCAGAGACAGATGAAAAAGGAGAAAGAGGCCAGGCATGGTGCTGCACACCTGTAACCTCAGTACTTGAGGCTCTGAGGCAGGAGGATCACATGTTCGAGGCCAGCCTGGATTACATGGTAGGTTCAAAGCCAACCTGGACTTCACAGTGAGATCCTGTCTCAAACACACATGTGCATGCACACACACACACACACACACACACACACAGAGAGAAAGGAGGAAGAGAATGCTTCAAATTCCCCCATCCCAGCTCTTATTACTTCCTGAATTTTTTTTTCTTTTTTTTGAGACAGGGTCCCACTATGTAGCCCAGGCTGGCCTCAAACTCATGGCGATCCTCCTGCCTCAGGAACTGTGTCCTCTCATTATTCATCACTCTGCCTCCATGAGTCCTCTGCCCACAAGATCATTCCAAGGGTAGAGTCATGAGGCATCGACATCTGTCGTTTTCCAACGTCCCTCCACACCCCTCATCACCAGGCTTCACCCTGCCGCCTTCTCAGCCTCATCCCAAGTCATGGGCTCCCTTTCTTCACCCGATACCCTGTGCCTTCCAGTGTGTCCTCAACACTCAGGGCTTCAGCAGGTCAGGGTCACCGAATGCCCTCTTGGCAGCCAGACCGAAGGGCCACAGTCTCCCTGTCCTATTACTCACGGCCCCAAGTCTCGGCAGTGTGGGCCCAGCTGACCTGGCCCTTCCTGAAGCCCTCTCTCCTCGGGGCCTCTGGCCTCTCCTGCTCTCCTGGTTCTCCTCAGGCCTCACGGGCTCCTCCTGCTAGGTCTGAAGAGCTCCAGCGCCATGCTCTGCTGTAGTGTACAAGTAGGCCCCAGAGTGGATTTAAGCACTCTCTCTCTCTCCGCCCCCGTGTCTCTCTCTCTCTCTCTCCCTCTCTCTCCTTCTCTGTCTCCCTCTCTCTCTGTCTCTTTCTGTCTCTCCCTCGCTCTCTCTCTCCCTTTCTTTCTCCCTCTGTCTCTGTCTACCTCTGTCTCTGTCTCCCTCTGTCTCTGTCTCTCTCCCTCTCCCTCTCTCTCTCCCTCTCTTCCTCCCTCTCTCTCTGCCTATCTCTCTCTCTCTTACTTCATTTGCACCACAGTGTCAAAGTTCATCTCCATGACTTCCAAATCTGCATCTCCAGGTTTGGTCCTCTCCCAAGCTTCAAACATCCATTTCCTCCTGTCTCCATGACATCCCACCAGAAGCGCTACAGGCATCTTAGGGCCTTGGTGGTGCCTCCTGCTTCCTCCTCCCTCGATCTTCTCATACCTGTTAGTGCACTGCCGTCCATCCGAGCAGAAACCTCACAAGTCCCTTCTTTCCTTCACCCTCATATCCTGGCCCTCACATACCCTGCTGACTCGGCCTCTACTCACGTTTCGAATCTTTTCCTGTCCATCACTACCAGCATCATCAGGCAGCCATCGTCTCTTGCCTGGACCACTGTCCCAGGATGTCGACTGGCCCCTCTGCTTCCTGCATCCCCCCTCGGGCCAGAAGCACAGCAGCCCAAGGGGTGTCTATAAAATGGACGTCCGTTCATCAGTTCATGGCTCATTGGGTCACTTCCCCTCTTAGCAAATTGGGACAGCCAGACGTGACGGCACACCCCTGTAATCCCTGCACTCTGGGAAGCTGAGGGAGGAGAATTGCAAGTTAGATCCCAGCCTGGGTAACTTAGTGAGACCCTGTCCCAAAATAAAAAATAAAAAGGGCTGGGGTAGCTCAGAGTGAAGGCCCTGGGTTCAGTATCCAGTATCACAAATAATAATAATAATAGTAAATAATACAGTGATGGGTGGGCTTTTTTTTTCCTCCAATGCAGGGATGGAGCCCAGGGCCTGACGCATGCCAAGCAAGCCTTCTACTGCTGACCTCCATCCCCAGCCTGGGAGGCTTCCCAAAGGCTTTGCACCCTTCGCGGAGTAAAATCAAACACTTTCCTCTGACCTCAGACCTCAGAGGTGACCCTGCCATCTGGCCCCACGTCTCATACCCAGTGTACACTGCTTCCACCATGCTGCTGTCTCTGTTCCCCAAACACAGACGCCATCAGCAGCCCCTGCCTGCAACCCTGCTCCTCAAGAGCTTTGCCGCAAGCCGGGTGTGGTGGAGCATGCCTGTAATCCCAGCAGTCCAGAGGCTGAGGCAGGAGGATCGCTGAGGATCACTGAGAGGCCAGCCAGCATAGTGAGACCCTGTCTCAAAAACAGATAGATGACAGATTAGATAGATAGATAGATAGATAGATAGATAGATATAACAAAAGAATAAAGGAGAACTGGGGATGCAGCTCAGTGGTAGAACACTTGCTTAGCATGCAGGAGGCCCTAAATTCTATCCCCAGCACCACACACAGACACCAAAAAAAGAAATAAAGAAAGAGAGAAAATCCGGCAGGATTTCAGACAGGTCGGCACTGCTCTGTGAAGAGAAAGAGGATCTGAAATGAGTGGGAAGCTCAGCTCCTGTGCAGCCGCCTTTAAGGCAAGTCAGAGCGATGGTGACCAGTGGCCACTAGGTGTCGCTAAAGACCAAGGCAAAGTGTCACTAAGCTGCGGGTTTGTGGCAGAGCCCAGCTGTCTAGTGGGTCAGTTTGCCACTACTAGGGTATCCAAGAATTGGAATGAACATGGGCTTACCAGGGGACAGTCCTGAATTAGGGGTTCTCCGATGACTCGGCTATCCAGACAAAAACAGGCAGGGCCCGCATTGTCTCCCAGCCTCCACCTTCCCGCTGTCCATGGAGCGCCACTTCATTGTCCAGGTTCCTCCACCTCAGAGCTTTCCTGTAGCAGAGTCAGGGGGACAAGGTGTCACTTTCCTCCCCGTTCTATCCCAGAAGACCTTCCCCTGGGGCAGGGGCACATCTGTCCCTGGCTGCGCTCCGGGTGCCCACACTAGAACCCACTTCTGCCAGGACCTGGCCTCCCCGTGGCCACGGTGAGGGTAAGCAGTCCTGTCCCACGTGACTCATCTCATGGGGCTCCGGGAGCAACTGGAAGAGGATGGGGGATGTATTTTCCTAAACAAACAAATAAAACCATGATTAGCTCAGAGTCCAATAAAAGAGGCCACTGGCCAGGCTGCCTGTAGGCCAGAGCTCGCAGGTCCCTGACACAGAGAAAAACGCTGCAGTGAGTTACCTGGGGACCTAGCCATGACAGCAGGAAGAGATGTGAGTGAGGCTGATGACACAGAGCTTTTCTTCCTTCACACAAAATACACAGGCATGGGCACCGGCACACGTGCGCATGCACACACACACATGCACCGTGATCGACAGCTTCCTGAGCCCGAGCCCAGGAGAAAAGTTTATTTGGTTGTGAAAGCCCAGGACACCACATCTTCAGTAAGAATGGATTTTACTACACACAGCAAAGTGATCAAAATGGATAAGTGGGTTGAGGCTGCGGATATAGCTCAGTGGTAGAGCACTTGCTTAGCAGGTGGAAGCCCCAGGTCCCATCCCCAGCACCCAAAAAAAAAAAAGAAAAGAAAAGAAAAAATATTTGTTAAGCACAATACTGTTTGATATTGGTATAGATATACCAGCTTTCTTCTCGTGGCTTTTCCAGCCATTTATATTCATCCATCCGTATCCTTTTAAAATGTGTCAGGTGTGCCTTTTATAAACAGCATGAACCTAGATTTTTTGAAAATCCGGTCTGACCAAACTGACACATTTAGCACGATCAGGCCAGCCTGCAATGTGCCACAAGCCAGGCAGAAGGAAAGGGAACAAAGTACCATTTGCCAAGCGTTCGCTTTGTGCCCGCCCTGTGCTGTGCGAGTCCCATAAGTGTCCCTCCTCGAAGATCACACTGCATCAGCATAAATGTCATCATAGAGAAGGGACCAAGGCTCTGCACGGTTAAGTCACCCAAAGTCACATGGCTGGTAAATGGCAGGCTGGGAGCGCTCCCTACTCCATACAGCATCTGTACTGCCTGCGGTTAAGTCACCCAAAGTCACGTGGCTGGTAAATGGCAGGGTGGGAGTGCTCGCTACTCCATACAGCATCTGTACTGCCTGCAGGGACATCCCGGAACCCTAGAGATGGTAGGAACCCAGATGGACCTTGAAGGTGTCAGGCCGTGATGGGGGAGAAGGCTGAGGGTCTCTGGGCAGAGGTGCAGGGAGTTCGAGGTCAAGGACACAGGTCTTTAGGCAGTGAACCCAGCCCAGCCCAGTCTAGAAGTGCTTGTTCTCCATCTTCACACCCACTCCCTCCCTCACCCCCGAACTTCTCCCATCCAGCAGTCTCTCTGCAGGCCCTGGAGCCCTACACAGTAGAGTGAGGCTGAGAGGTCATCAGGAATCAGAGACAGAGATTCCCACGGTGCACAGCAAAGTGCTTAACACCCGCTGGCAGGGAAAGGGGTTTCACAGCCATCACCAGTTTCCTTGGCATACATACACCAAGACCAAACTGTCAACACCACTTGTCTTAGTTAGATTTTCTAGAATCAACTAGCTTCGGCTCCCACTCTGCCTTATGTTGCATCAGCAACAACCCTCAGGTGGATCTCATACGCCCAGCATCACACCAACTCAGTCCGCCTGGGCGTTCTGGCGCAAGTTGACCACATTAAGTCCACCACACCACTAAACACAGAGTTGAATTTTTGGGGCTGGAGATTGAACTCAGGGCCTTGCACTTGCTAAGCAAGTGCTCTACCACTTGAGCTAAATCCCCAAACCCTTAACACAGAGTTCAGAAGATTGCATCAGTCAGCTCTCAGAAGCTAGAAAGAAGCCAGGTGTGGTGCCACAGGCTTGTAATCCCAGCACTCTGGGGGGCTGAGGCAGGAAGATCACAATTGCAAACCCAGCCTGAGTAATTTAGAGAGATCTTTTTTCAAAATAAGAAAATAAAAAAGGGCTGGGGACATCACTAAGTGTGAAGGCCCTGGATTCAGTCCCCAGCACTGAAAAAAAAAGCTAGGAAGAGCCAACTCCAACCCACTACCCTACCTACTCCCTTCCAGAGGCTCTGTCAAAAAAAAAAAGCCTGGAGCCAGGCATGGCGGCACATACCTATAATCCCAGCACTCAGGAGGCTGAGGCAGCAGGATCTCCTCAAATTCAAGGCCAGCCTGGGCTACATAGCCCTTGTCTCCCCTCCCATCCCCCAGAAAAGACCAGGTCTCTCTAAATTTCTAAATTGCCCAGGCTGGGCTCAAACTTGCGATCTTCCTGTCTCAACCTCCCAGAGTATACTACCTTGCAGGCCTATATACAGTGATTTCTTTAAAAATGTGATTCTCAGGGGCTGGGGATTTAGCTCAGCGGTTAGAGTGCTTGCCCAGCAAGCACAAGGCCCCAAGTTTGATCCCTAGCACCAAAAAAAAAAAAAAAAAAAAAAAAAAAAAAAAGAAAAGAAAAGAAAAAAAGGGATTCTCAAACTGGGCATGGCAGTGCACACCCATGACTGCAACATTTGGGAGGCTGAGGCAGGAGGATTGCTGTGAATTTGAGGCCAGCCTGGGCTACATAGTGAGTTCAAGGCCAGCCTGCACTACAGAGACCCTGTCCCAGAAAACAAACAAACAAAAAAAAGTGCTTCTTTAACAAGTTAAAGTAGCCACGTGTTAATTATGTCCACATGTGTGTCCAAAGGTATCAATTATAAAAGGGTTCTCTCTGACTCGGCTCTTCCCAAACCCTTCCCTAACTCTGTCCAGGAACCTCTTCCAACCTGGGCCCTGCCATGGTCTGAGACAAACTTGGAAAGCAGCTCCCAAGGGCGCCCTGGGCCAGGCAGAGGTTTACAGGAGACAGCCAAACCCTCAGGGGAGTGAGCGTCGTGGGTGACGAGGGAAGCTAGTGAGAGAGCCAGGGGACAGGGCCGGTGGTCAGCAGGAGTCAGGCGAGGGCAAGTGGGCAGGGGGCCCAAGAGCAGTACCGGGAGCTCAGGGAGGGGACACCCGAGACCAGCGCAGGGCCCTGCACCCCTCCGTCCGCCTGCGTCCCGGGCCGACTGCACGGAGGCCCTGGCGTGGTCTGGCCGGGCAGACGGACACAGATCTCCATCACCCCGTGCCCGCCAGCACCAGCTGAGCCCGTCAGTCACAGGAATGGCAGCTCCTTGGCTGGAGAGGCCCGGGGGCAGCAGAGCCCTGGTGGCAAGGCGTGGGGAGGGTGATAGCAATTCCAGCAGGCCGAGGAGACTAGAGTTCCCAGGAGGGGAACTGGGACTGACCGTTGTCTCCCAGACCCCCGAGTGCAGCGCAGCCTCTCCACCCGCCTTGTCCCCCAGACTCCCGCCCCGCTGCCTGCCCAGCTCACTCCATCTGCGACCGGGCTGGTCAGAGTTCTCCTTAGAGGAAGT
>PVJO010021391.1:0-29701 GCA_004026905.1 Hystrix cristata | reverse complement strand
AAAAATCAACCAATAACAAATGCTGGCGGGGCTGTGGGGAAAAAGGAACACTCCTCCACTGTTGGTGGGAATGTAGACTGGTCCAGCCACTGTGGAAATCAATATGGAGATTTCTCAAAAAACTACAACTGGAGGTTCCATTTGACCCAGCTATTCCCCTACTGGGGATCTTCCCAGAAGAATTAAAATCGTCATACCATAGGGATGTATGCACAACCATGTTCATAGCAACAAAATTTGTAATAGCTAAGTCTTGGAAACAACCTAAATGCCCAACAACCAATGAATGGCTAAAGAAAATGTCGTTTTTCTACACAATGGAGTACTACACAGCCATAAAAAGGATAAACTAGAGTCATTTGTATATAAATGGATGTTCCTTGAGAACATACTTTTAAGTGAAATAAATCAGACACTCATGAGTACACATTGAATTGTCTCTCTGATATGAGAAATCATAACTGTAAATAAGGACAAAGAGGTGTAATAGATATTATATAAAAGGAAGATAATATACAAAGAAGAGGAGTACTAGAAAGAAAGAAGGGGAAAAGCAGAAAGGCAACAGGGGAAAGAAAAGGGAAAGGGAAAATATGGAAAATTAAGAATAAACCTGCTGTAAATAGGGAGGGAGGGAACAGAGGGGAGGGACGGGGAAGCGGGGGGAGAACCAAGATGCATCATGTACAAGTACAAAATAAATGTGATGAATGTAACCATTATATGTAAAATGTACCAATACATGTTCTTGGTTTAAAATTAAAAAAAGATATTTAACACAGCTGTGATAACAAAAAATTATGAACGATTAATATATCCAGGATAGGTTTTTTAAATTATGGTATATCTAATGGGTAGAAATAAGTTGGAACACTGGAATTCCAGCACTAATTACATATAAGAAAATTTATAGCTATCCATTGCTTTAACTTCATCATGAGGAGAAATGGAGAGCTAGAAATAAAGGAGGAAGAGAGAGAGAATCAAAGAAAAGATTTGGGAGAGAAGAGACAAAACAATGGTTAATGGGAAAGCAAATTAACCCTGAAAGATGTTCATACTACATGAGTTTCATTTATACAGATGTGAAAGACTATTTGTTGTCTAAAAGCAGTATAGTCGTAAATATAAATGTATTTTAAAATAAAAGAAATCATCTGTTCTGTACAAATATTTTCAGCCCTTACAGTGGAATACGCAGAATAAATACTAACCTTTTTTGAAATGTCGTAAGAGCATGTTTTTCATACCTCCCAGGAAAATGTCACAAGAACATTTCCATACAGCATTCCAGTGAACAGCAGAAAAGAACCTCCACAGATCCCTATCCAGCTTTTACACAGAGCTAAACATTCTTTTAGTTCATTAACAAATGTGTGCAGAGGCAATAAAAACAAGTTCTCTTACCACGGACCACTTCTCAAAACAGAGAAAAGGATCATAATGGAAAGAATTAGAAAAAACTCGAATAGGTACAAGATCGTGAATGATTGTCCTGGAGTTATAAGTAATCTACCCATTCATCAAACTAAGTGTAACTGAACTGAAACCTTCACTATTTCAAAACCAGTCTTCTGCAACCCTTAAATTGCCAGATCTCAAACTCTGGACCGAGAAATGGCCAGAAAAAAGATAAAAGAAGAAAAACAGACTCTTCGAAATACTTTCAGTTATAAAACAACAACATCCAGAAATGACCAAAATGCCTAAAATTAGTCAGCAATTCTAAAATTACATATAAAATAACTAATCAAATCTTAAGCTTGAGGAAGCACATACTAGCTGGAAATTCAAAAAAGGTCGGCTCTAACATAAAATGCACAACAATGACCATATTTGCCGAATAAATGAATGCTATCTAAGGGAGTATCATTTGAAGTCAAAAGAGAAAGAGAAGTAATCAGAAGTAACCACTGGCAAAGTACAAACCTGACTGGTAACAGAGACCAGAAATGGGAGAGAAAAAGAAAAGAGATCAGAAAACCCTGAAAATTGTATACAAAATATATATAAAGAGTCCTCAAAATTCAACAAACAAAACAGGAACAAAAGATCTGAATAGACACTTCATAAAAGGGGTGGGTGGCACATAACCACATGAAAAGATGTTCAATATTGTTAGTCATTAAAGAAATGCAAATTAAAATGACAATGAAATTACACAAACACTTATTAGGATGGTCAAAATTTTTAAAATAGAGCAAAAATTTGATATTACCTAACAATCCTACTCTTAGGTATTTATCCATGTGAAATAAAAATCTATGTTCACACACACATGAAAACACATGCACAGTTAAAGTGACTTGTTTGTAAATGGCGAAAACTAGAAACCTGCCAAGTGCCCCTCGGGGGGGAACGGATAAATGATCTGTGCTCTCTCCATGTGGTAGACTCTTCTCGGCAACAGAAAGGAACAACCTCCCGATGCAAGGCAACAACGTGGATGAACCTCCAGGGAATTGTACTACATGAAAGAAGCCAGATTCCAAAGGCTATATAGTGTATGATTCAGCTTATGTGACGTTTTTGCAAAGGTAAAAACGGAGGGGTGGAAAACAGATCTGGCTGCCAGAACCTGAGGTAGAAAAGGTTCGGAGAGGATCTGGGAGAATTGAGGGACGGTGGTTAGAACAGTTCTGTATTACACAACAGTGCACTAAAAAGGGTGGACGTTACAGTTTGTAAATTATATCTGTTATGGTTTGACTATGGTTTGCTCCCATCAAAACTCATGTTGAGACTTGGTCCCCAAATCAGCAGTTCCGGGAGGTGGGGTCCAGCAGGAGGTGTGTGGGTCACGTGGGCAGAGCCCTCGCGGATGG
Source organism: Hystrix cristata (assembly GCA_004026905.1). NCBI lineage: Eukaryota > Metazoa > Chordata > Mammalia > Rodentia > Hystricidae > Hystrix > Hystrix cristata. The sequence continues at coordinate 26,876 of PVJO010021391.1, read as the reverse complement.
ACTGATGCTATCGTTGCAGGAATGGAGGAGTAGCCACCTCAGGAGTTCTGCCCCCCTTTTCTATCTTCCATATGTGGCTGCTTCCTTTCTGCTTTCTGCTATGAATTAAAGTAGGACAAGCTCTTACCAAAAGTCAAGAAAATGCTGGCATTACTCTCTTGGACTTCCTAACCTCCCAAATCATAAGCTTCATAAACTTTTCCTTTTAAATGATCCATATAACAGACTAAGATAATACCTTAATTTAAAAAATGAAAATCGCAGTCATTGAAGTACTGAACTTCTCTCTCTCTTTTATTTTTTTATTTTTGGTACTGGGCAAACACTCTATCGCTGAGTTACATGCCCAACACTTGGAATTGTCTATTCTTGCTGGAGTATGTCCATCTGTTCAGAGAGGGCTCAAGGTGGGTGGGGGGGCAAATATGTATGCTGAATTTCAGTAGCAAAATTAGACAAGCAGAGCAGATGCAGGGGTGATTACTATACAGATTAGCAAGGACTCTTGCTGAAAACTAAAATTCAAATTATACTAACTTATAGATATTGGGAAAGATGTAGAGAACCCAAGCACAGGCCACCTCAGGATTAGGTGCATTTAAAAATGCTTAAGTACAATTAAATTTACATTGCTTGAATTCTATCAGTGTGTGAGGTGGATGTCATGTCCACTTCCCCCATATTTTTTTCATTCTGGTATCTTTACGTCTTGGCTAGATACTGGAGTTCTGTCTCAGTTCTAGTTCTAGAACTCTTACAGAGACATTGTGGCCCTGCTTTAGTCAGATGTCTACTGGTGGGCCAGTCGGCCATGTGTTGGACAGTGTCATAGTGCCCCAAACGGCTTCTCTGACTGTAAACACTGGATGAAGAAAGAAGGAGTATTCCCCAGAGAGCAGAGGGACGGCGGACAAAACATTTTGTACGTTATATGTCACAAGAACAGTCTTTATTCTTATGGCACATCACATTCCTTTAAAAGTATGGTCTGATTAAACACAGTTTTTAGTGAGAAAAAAAACTCTGGTAAGGTCAAATTAAGATGGCCATTGTCTTAAATTTATTATAGTTCACTGGTTTCACTTCTGCTTGAGAGCCTGATACCAAATAACTCTTTTAATTACACATAAATTATATATCTTTTTAGCATAAAGGCTTCTAAGGCTTGAATTCATTAATTTTAAGAGGGCAATGGGGTAACAATAACATAAAATTCCATTTATTTTTTATACAGTATTTCGACTCCCACGATTGTAATCATTTGTCTAATTATGGTCACAAAATATATGAACAATCAAGTAGAATCAATGGCCTACACACACAGCATTTCAAATTGCTATATGTATGTCAGAGCTTGTATCTTAAGACTTTCTGATTTCTGTCTCTTTTAGGGGGGCAGGTGGGGTGCCAGGGATTGAACCCAGGGCCTTGCACTTGCTAGGCAAGCGCTCTACCACTGAACTAGCTCCTCAACCCTTCTGTCTCATTTTTATTGTAATAAGACCAAAGGTAAAAGGACTACCTTAGTCTAGGAAACAGCAAAAGATTTTAAGAGACAAAACTTTTCAAAAACTTTAGGACTATAAAATAGCTCACTGAGAAGCTGATCTGGCAGTGTTTGGTTTTCTGTGTGTGTGTGTGTGTGTGTGTGTGTGTGTGTGTAATGTAGTAAAGACACAAAAGAAAGGGGTCTGAAACCTCTATTGGGCCTGAAGACGTGGGTTGTGGGACAGCAGTCCCATCCTCTGAAATACAAAGCCTCATGATCTAGTTAATTTTAATCTTTAACATTTTCAACTTAGTTCACTGTAGAAGTGCTGACACTGTTGGAGTAATAAATAACTTGTTCCTGCTTATCTCTAAATCGTTTTTGGAATGCATAACATAAGTGAGCAACAAGCAATCAATGACCTGTGCTGTTCTTGTGGGCTAATCTAACCATCAGTTTGCTGCAATCCCTTTTTGTTCTTTCTATCTATAAAACCAGACTCAGATGTCACTTTAGAACATTTATTCTGGACAACTGGAATACTTGTTTCCTGGGTGGCTATTCAAATAAAAGCCTTCTCTTGCACACTCTTGTGTGAGATTCCATGTTTTAGGTTGACAGTAGCAAGAAATAATCTTAAGAGACAAAGTTACACAGTAGAGTTTTCTGCTTCTTTGAACTGCTTTCTTACTGAACCCCAATACTGACTTTACATCCACCCTAGTTTTGCAAGACACATTTGCTTTTAAAATGAGCACATCAACTTTTATCTGCAATAAATTCTTTATTCTCTTGATCTCTTATCATACTGTGTTTTTTTAAATCAGAGTATAAAGCTATGTCTTGAACAGTAGCCAAACCTCAAGAGATACAGCTCTGTGCTCGCTTCGGCAGCACATAGACTAAAAAAGATACAGCTCTGAGCTTGATCCTGAGTCCTGGCAATCTTAGTCACAAGTTATTTTTTTTAATGATTCATAAAATGCTGGCATGGTTATTTTAGCAATTTTAAGACTGGATGGTTAAATAATTTTTTTAACCTATGGGTCTGAGGGATCCTTCAGTACCGTGCCCCCAACCCAAGGGCCACTTTACTCTGTATTCTTGAAGAAGAAATGGGTTTGACAGAGAGATTCCTGAATTAGTCCCTGCTACCTAATCCAAAATCACTGTCTTGAGCCACCATGGCTGCAGTCAGCTTGGGTTCCAAATCCAATCCTTGCTGCTTTTGGCCACTATTATATATGGACTGTCTTGTCCTTGCAACTGGTTATTTTCTCAACACCACTGTTTACCCCAAGTGTAGAAAACCACTCCTCCTCCTTCACTCAACATTGCTATTAATACGTTGCTCTTTTATTAACAGTTCAAGAATAACAAAGGGTAAGCACACCATGCAGAAATAACTTCAAACTGAATCCTACCTGTCACTAAGGCTCTGCAGTCCACCTCATTATCTTTTTCCTTAAGCTCCTTCTGTTTATTATGAGCCTGCAAGCTTTTCCTTACCCCACTCCAAACCCTTCTCCTATCTCTCTTCTATTTCCTATCTCTATCCTTAGCTAAAGAGGGTATTTCTCCAATTTCTGTTACTTTGCTCTGCAAAGGGAATCTAAGTCCTTTTCTTTGAGTCTTTTCTTTCCAGACACTGTCTAGTGACCTAATAACTAACAAAAAAGCCCGAGCAAGGTGTCTTCTGGGCAGAAGTTAGGAAAGCTCCATCCTCTAAAATTAGCTGGCAAGAGCTACAGCCCATCCCTAAAATAATTTTTCCTCCCTGTTATAAAAACATATCACAACTTTACAGTCAAATGATTGTTTTGGTCCTCAGAGAAGCACTGCAAGTGACTATTCATTACTGAAATGGTAAGATTATCACTTAAAGAAATCTGAATTGTCTTCTGAACAATTTGCTAATTCCTCAAGAAGAACAGCTCACTGTTGTGTCTTAGGATAGCTTCTTTTGATTCAATTCCTTTACCTCTGCTTTGATCTCTCATTCTCATTCCCAAATTCATTCAGCCAACCAGCCAATCAACTGACATGCAATTAGGTGTAGGAAGCAGTCTTAGTATTCAAAGTACTCTCAGTACAAAAGCGGCTTCCCAGAACTGCCTATGAACCAAGGGAGGAGGGCGTGGGAGTCCTGTGTGATTAGATCATGTTTTGAAGATGGGAAGAATTGTATTAAGCTATCATTAGTCTATATGAACACTTTGGGCTGAAGAAAGCAAGTTGCTCCCTGGAGGCTGATCACCTTGTCTCTCGTTCATAAGGACACACAGCACACTTCTGCAAGTAGGCTAATAATGCTAGTAACGCTGCCTCTTTCCTGGAAATATGTAGCTGGTAAAATGCATGGAATGGAACTGTTCTAAATGTTAACTGCTTTTCATTCATTCATTCAACCAAGAAGTATTTATTTATTTTGGGCCAGAGGAGAAGGCAGCTGCATCAACTAAATGTCCAGACATTATATTATATCAGTTGAATAAACAAAGTTGAGACCTTCCTACTGTTTTATCACAATAACAGATCTTCATAATTATAAGTTTTGTGTCACCAGCAAAAACTTACTATATCTAGTATAATATTCTGGAGGGGGAGGCAAGTATATAATACATCTTTTTATGAAGTTAAAAAGTAATTAACTCTCTGCATTTGAAGACTTTATCTTCATAGAAAACTCAAATATTAAAAAAGATACTTCTTTCCTCCAACTATTCCAGAGCAAAAGTTTACTAGATAATGCACAAATCAGTTTTAGGCAATAGAATGTCTTAATATCCAAAAAATTTTCAAACGAACTTCCATTTATTTCTGCTATACCACATAAGAGAAGGGAAACTCATGTAATGTTTTGTACTCTCCCACTTTTGCTATTCTGAGCCAGTGCTAAACAAAGTTGTGAGATACCTAAAGTTTCCTCTTCCTATCTTCCCAGCCCTTGGAAAGTATTTTGAACCTGATGTTCTGTGGCTGCTCAAGGCTTCTCTGAGTCACTGAACCTGACGACATCTCATCTCCAACTAATTCTTTAAAACCTAATAATCCTTGGTCATATTCCTTCTAACATCCACTACAAACTGGTCTCATCTCATAAACTAACTTAAATGAACCTATGTATCAATGATGACCATAGTTTAATATGTAGCTACTCTCAGAAAATGTGCAAAACAAGAGTAAACAAACAAACAAAAAATCAAGGGTTATAAAAACAACAACAAAAAAACCCAGCTGAGATTTCATTTTACTTTAGATGGAGAGAGGATATGAAAATACCACTCTCTGATATTTATATATGGTTTGCATTTGTACTTAGTCTTCTTATATAACACAACACATGTATGTGATTATGTTTTTAATTTAGCTTAATATTTAAAGAAATTCAAGTTTATATTATTACCCTTCTATATATAAGAAAACAGGCTCAAAGAGGTTAAGTTACTGAATGGCAGAGCTCAGCCTCTACACAATTCTAACTCCAAGTCAAGTGTCTTTCCACTGTGCCATAGCTTCTACAAATGTTCATAATATGTAATTTTAAACTAAATAGAAGAAATAAAATTATATAAACACAGCAAGATATACTTTAATTCCACATAGACGCTTTGAAAAAGATGTGACTTAGATAAAGACAAAGAGTGAGCCAGTTAGAAAAACAGAGTGAGCCAGCCAGGCAAGAGACTATGGGCCAGAGACTATGGGCCAGAAAATGTCAAAGGTGGAGAACAGAACAAGAAAGAGAGAAAAAGGAAAAGGAGTATCTGCAAGGAAGGGTGAGCTGAGGTCTCGGCCCTCTGGGGTCCAGCCCACACCCGACTGCTCATCTCCTGTGCAGTCTCGCTCCTCATTCCTCCAGCTCGGGCCAGTCAGCCAGGACTCGTCCGGTCCAGTCTGTCCGGAGAGCTGTAGGCTAGTGTTTCCACAGATTCCCCAGAGCGCTGATCTGATCTGGCTGAATCACTCTAATCACTGTAATTAGGTTTCCTTCCACTTGCTCAGGGAACAAAACTAAAAGCAATTCACTTGAAAAAAATCTGCATATCTCCCCTGTTTCAGAATCAGAGACAAAAGAGCTCACCTGACAATACCAAAGGTACTGTGAAAAGTCCTGTAGAAATAAAACCAAACCTGGATTTCTATCATCTAAACCAATCAATGTCCAAACTCGCCTATGTATTCATCTTTCATTGAAAAGCAACTGTCCTCAGTTAGACATACAACAGATAAAATACCTATACATATTCACTGCTTATATTTCTAAATTTTGTTTTATTTAGCCAATTTATTATGTAGGGGAGGAAATGGGAGGGTGGGGGAAGATGGAGAAATGAAAATGATTAAAATGTGATGTGTACACGCACCGATTCCTCAAGATGAATATAATTACTATGCACTGGAAATATATACTAATAAAAATGTAAAAAAATGAGATACATATCTTATATTACTAGCATTTAACAAACTTCCTAAATATTGGTACAATATTTTAATGAAAAGAACTGGCTTGGTAGATACTGTCTGAGTTTGACTACTAGTTGAAGCTCTTAGTAAACTGAGTGATTTGGGGTAGATTTCTTACCAACTTTGAACCTGGGGTCAATAATACAGTATTAGCAACAAAAGTAGTTTTAAGAATTAAGGCCAACCTGCTGTAAATAGGGAGGGAGGGAACAGAGGGGAGGGGTGGGGAAGAGGAGGGAGAACCAAGATGCATCATGTACAGGTACAAAATAAATGTGATGAATGCAACCATTATATGTAAAATGTACCAATACATGTTCTTGGTTTAAAAGAAAATAAATAAAGAAATAAAAAACAAAAACAAAGAATTAAGGCCAAAAAGAGAGAGAGAGAGAGAGAGAGAGAGAATTACAGCCAGGTGTGGTGGCACATGCCTATAATCCCAGTGCTCTGGAAGGCTGAGGCAAGAGGATCTCAAGTTCAAGCCCAGCCTGGGGAACTTAAGTGTTTTAGGGAAGTCAAAACTAAACATAAAAAGGGCTGAGGATGTAACTCAGTAGGCAAGCCCTGGCTCAATCACTACTACAGAAAGAAAGAAAGAGAGAAAGAGAGAAAGTGAGAAAGAGAAAGAAAGAAAGAAAGAAAGAAAGAAAGAAAGAAAGAAAGGGAAGGAAGGAAGGAAGGAAAGAAAGAGAAAGAGAGAAAAAAAGAAAGAAAGAAAGAGTGAGTTTGAATACGGTATGCCTGGAATGTAGTGAGCACTCAACAAATGCTATCTATTATTATTATCACTACTAGTCATTAACTATGCTACATAGCTGCACAAAACTTTAATATATACCTTTTCGTGGTTTTTAAAAAAGAAGGCAATTGCAAAAGTTTTAGAGAAAAATATTTTAAAAATACATGGACATTTTAAAAAGTCCAGTACTGATCATCATATACATGGAAACTGAAAAGCAGAACTGCCACCCTTTCCCAGACCGCTCACCTCGAAGTCGATCAGCTGTAGGTCGGCTATCAGGGTCACCAGCAGCCCGCTGTTGTAGAGTTCCTGTGCCAGCTGAGCCACTGTCTCCGTGGGGGGCTCCTTCTCGTTTGTGCCGCACAGAATTTCTTTCATTGCTTGCAGTGATTTTGACACTTCTTCTGAAGCCTAGTGACCAAAAAGCATACTCGGTTTTTTGTTTTCGTGGTGCTGGAGATGGAACCCAGGGCCTCGTGCATGCTAGGCAAGCACTCTACCACTGAGCTATAACCCCAGCCCCTCTAACCATTTAAAAGAATAAAAATTTTCAGGCCATTAAATACAAGAAATCTACTTCTTTGGTGGGGGGGTGCTGGGGATCAAACTCAGGGACTTGAGCTTGCTAGGCAAGCACTCTACCACTGAGCTAAATCCCCAACCCCAGAAATCTGCTTCTTTTTTTTTTTTCTTTTTTTTGGTGCCGGGGATCGAACTCAGGGCCACGTGCTTGTTAGGCAGGCACTCTAACCACTGAGCTAAATCCCCAGCCCAGAAATCTACTTCTTAAGCCTTGTTTATTTATAATTAAGACTACTGTGCAGCTATTAAAAAAAAATTAGTAGACATAGCTTTTTACTTTGGAAAATGCTACTAAAATTTATATGAAGAGATCTTTAATATTCTACTTAGTAGACATAATTAAAATAATTTTTCTTTAAATTGTACTTACAATCTAATTTTGCTAGTAACTAAATAGAAATGTCACTTTTGAAAATTAAATTTAAAAAAAAGAAAATTAAATTGAGTCTGTTTTGAAGCTTTATCTGGAGCTACTAGTCTTTACATAAAGCATTATGCTAAGGTTTTTCAATAAATCCCCATTTTCCTGATCTTTTCATGGACCAAATATAAAACCGTGAATCGACAAAACTCATGAACTTTGTCAGCTAACCTACTTAATCCTCACACACAATCATTGTCTTTTTCTATATGTGAAACCTGAAAATAAACAACTCATTACATTTAAGAAGTAATAGGCAAGTGCAAGGAGGCAGAAAGTACAGTAGTAGGTGCTAGAGCCCGGGGAAGGGGAAAATGAGAAATGACTGGTAATGAGGACAGAGTTTCTATTTAGGATGACAAAAATGATCCAGAAGTAGATAGTGGTGATGGTTACACAATCTTGCAAATATACTCAAAACCACTGAATTGTACACTGTAAAAGCAGAATTAAATGATATATGAATTAAATCTCAATAAAAAATTTGTGGCAAATTACAAGTGGCAAAACAGATTAAGTTAGTTAACAATTAGGTTTTCTCAATATTTTGAAAATTTTGATTAGCACATATTCGCAGCACATAATGATGACATTCATCGTGGGGAATTGGTACATGTACATACACATCTTAATTCTTTTTATTTCCTCTTCCCCTGAACTCTCTCCTCCTCATCATCTCTTGGTCCTGTTTCCATGTGAAAGATATACCTCCCTGTTTCCTATTATCAATCTTTTATTTTCTCTTTAAACTATTTATAGTTTAGATTTCTCATATCAGAGAAACCATGTGATATTTAAACTTATGTGTCTGGTTTACTTCACTTGACATTATGGTCTGGTTTTCTCAGTATGCCAGAGCAAGTATAATTTTATTACTTTATAGTATATAAATCATTATAAATGAAGAAATGATGAGTAGAATAAGGCAGATTACATAAAATTACGTCATAGTAGCAAGACACTACTTATTGTTTTGGTTTTTGTTTTCTGAGATAGGGTCTTGCTATGTAGTTCAGGCTGCTCTTGAACTCAAGATCGTCCTGTCTCAGTCTCCCAAGTGCTGGGATTAGAGCCATGCACAATCATGCTCAGTCCACAGATACTACTTTTAAAAAAGGAGTCTTCCATATACTTATGTCCAACTGAAACAATCCTTAATTTATTAAAGGCTGGAAGATTCTCAAATTTTCAGATGAATCCGCAGAAAAGTACTTTATAAACATACATAGAAAGCTAAATATAATTATAAAGCAAACACCTTTGTGACTATCACCCAGGTCAAGAAAAAGAACATTTTTCAGCGCCTCAAAATGCTGCGGGTTGGGATTTAGCTTTGTGGGTTGGGGATTTAGCTCAAGTGGTAGAGCACCCGCCCAGCAAGCCCAAGGCCCTGAGTTTGATCCGCACCACCAAAAAAAAAAAAGTCATTTGGATACTTTCTTTTCAGTCTAGATGTAAATACTTTTATGTCTTTCATGATAATTGCTATAGTTTGGATCTGAAATGTTATTTTTGAGCTCATACCTTGTCTGTCTTTTTATCTTGCTTTTCCAAAATGGCCATGTTGTCTTTCAGAGTTTTCACAATTTCGGCTGGATTTTTATGGGATTTGCTAAACAGAGGCATTTTCTTCATGTATAAAAATTTCTTCTTCCAATATGGAATGCTAAAAACAAACAAGGCAACAACTTTTACTCTTAAATGTACTTAACTTGTTATACAAAAATGTCTTATAAGTTTTTGAAAACATTAATTCCATAATTTGAAATATTAAAAGTGATCAAACTAAAATGAGCCAAATTTAAATACATATAAAATGATTTTTAAAAGATATTTCAAAAGCTTTACCTAAAATTTTTTACTCAGTCTAAAATTTTTTCCTGCATTAGAAATATATGAATTCTGCAAGAATTACAAAATTAACAATTTTAAAGAATAAGTTGATATTTAAAACTATATATCTTGGGGCTGGGGATTTAGCTCAGTGATTAGAGTGCTTGCCTTGTAAGCACAAGGGCCTGAGTTCGATCCCCGGCACCACAAAAAAAAAAAAAAAACTATATATCTTGACTAAAGGAAGTGGTAATAATGACAATAAATGATAAAACATGTAAATCACAAATGAGATTAAGATTCATATACTGTTATAAAACAACATTCAAAAGTATGACATCAACTACACAGCAGTCACAAAATTGCAATGTAAAATTAATTATTTACTCTTCAAATATTGTCTTCACTGTCGTGGTGGAGGGTGAGGAGAGTGGGGAAAAGAAGGGTCAATTCTAATTGCTGAGAATATCTAGTACATACAGCAGAGAAAGCCACGTATGCCTTTCATTGCTTAATGTAAGTATTAGGGATGATCAAAATCTCTAGCTAGAAAAGGAATGTCCAAGAACTTTTGTTCAGTAGCAAAAATATTTTGGATATTACAGAAATACGATACAATAAATCAAAACTTTGTGACCCAAGTGCTCAGAGATGACGACAGTTATCAGCCTGGCATATTATCCTCTTCAAATTTTTTCTACATATAAAAACTAAATACATTTTTAAAACAAAACTAGAATAACACCAATCATAATATTTGACAACTTTTCTACTTTTTAATATCCTGAATATCATTCCAGGAGTATGTTTAGATGTACCACAATATCTTTAGTAATGCTAACAGTGTTCCATTACATACACATATTTTAGTTTATTTTACCAGGACCTTCTGGTGGAGGTTTGGGTTATTTTGATTTTTCTCATTATTTTTCTTATTAATAATAATATAATTAATCAATGAAGAAAGAATATTATACACAAATGCATACACCCATTGACCCTAAACATCTACTTCTGCTATAACCTTGGCTATGGTTCCAAATCTCTCATCCCCCTAGATTTCTATTTCTTAAATTTGTTTCTTCAGGATTTCTACAGGAGATCTGTGAGCTGCCTGACATCCATCCAATAAATTCTTTCCAGTAACAAAATCAGTATTTGTTGTTTGTGATCAGAATTCCAATGGTAATTGGAAAGCAAAACCACTGGCATGAATTTTTTATGATAAAATAGAAAACTTAAAAAAAATGTTTCCTTTTCTCAGTAGGGACTCCTCAGTGTGGGATGGGTATGTGTGAGAGGAGCTTGTCCACTTTCAGTCCAAGGAAAAATATGAAAAGTACAATATGGAACCCAACCAGCCTAGAAAGCTAACACAAAGTTGGCAGAGAATCTGAACATAAAATATATAGATTCTAGCCTCATGAGTCGTACAGGTGGCAAAAAAAAAAAGACATAGTTTTTATAGATATACATTGTGTCTTTGTCTCTATGAAACTCAGGAATGAAATTATAAGAATGTACTTAGGTTTTTTCCTTTATAAATCTTTCCTCTAATAAGCAGATCTACACATAAATAAAGGTAGACTGGATTTAAAAGTTTGTGTAGTGGGTGGCGCGGGTGCTAAGTCACTGGACAGAGGGGCAGACCTAACAATCTGTCACTTACTGCCTGGGTGGTCCCCAGCACACATGCGTGATTGCGCTGGAACTCATCTGTTAATGGGAATGATAACACCTGTTGTCAGAGGTAAAGACATTGAAGTATCTGAAGAGCTCTTACAAGTGAAGTATTCTATAATGTTTAGTTGCTATTATACACAATGTTCCATGAAAAAGTTAATAAACTGTTTCACCAAAGAGAAAGGCATAATAGTTGAGATATGATTTTGTCTTAAATGTCCTAGACATTTCTGGCTTCTCGAGTCAATTATACTTTTTTATTATTTTTTTCAAAATAAAAATTTACTCTCTGAATGTTTAATACTCAATGTTCAAATATTTGACATTAAAACAGAATTTTACAAAGAAGCTAAATACATTTGTGCAATAGTTCTCTTTCTCCATGTAGTCCTACCATACCAAGGGAAAGAAATATAACTGTAGGATTTTCAACTAAATAATTCCTGCCATCAAAACAGAGCACAAATGATATGGCATGTTTTTTGTCCATAACCTATTTTCCTTGGTTCTCACTCTATCAGTCTAATTCTAATGCCAACTTACTGAAGTTATAAACATTTTCAGGACTTCCATGGTAACCTGGTGTTTGGTCAGCATTTCCTGGTTCATCTTCCAGTTGTTCATTTGCTTGTTGGTACATTTATTTATTTGTTGAATAAATAATTCTAGTTAAGCAGTCTGTACAAGCACCTTACTATTAGGTTGAGAGCCACAAACAAGAAAAACACAATCCTTGCTTGTTGGAGCTTAATTGGAAAGAATAAATATTTTAAAGTAATGGGATTATGTAACAGTACAATACCATAGAGTACTTCTTAGTATAGTATCTTTTTTTCATATTTCAAATGTACCAATTGAATTAATAACTACAAAATTTATTTAATATGTTAAACTTTCTTTTTAAATTTAATTTGTATTTTTTATTTTAATTTTTATTAGTACATGTTTGCAGTACATAATGATTACAACCACCCTGGGGAGTTGGTACATGTACATAGCACTTCTCAATTATTTTTTCATTCCCTCTCTCTCTCCTCCCTCTCCCTTCCCTCCATTTTAAACTTTGTTGTTTTGGGGTGTTTTTTTGGGGGGGTGGTTTTGTGTTTTGTTTTTGTTTTTTGTTTTTTTGAGAGTGAGAGTCTTGCTATGAAATTCAGGCTGGCCTTGAACTCACTATGTACCCCAGGCTGGCCTTGAGCTTGCAGTGATCCTCCTGCCTCAGCCTTCCAAGTTCTGGGATTAAAGATATGCACCACCATGTCTGGGTCTCATTTTAAACTTCCATAGGATTATTATTTTTCAATTTTGGAACTCATTCCTTGAGGGAAAGCAAAACTCATTCTGTCAAACCACAGCATTTCAGTCCCAGAGCCCCAGTAAATTAAAGCATTTCTTTCCTGGCTGCCCAGTTCTCACACCACGAGCAGCCCCACTCCACTCCTAGACTGAGCACCTCCCCCTAACACTCACAACCTTGAGGCTGCTGTTACTCTCTGGGCAGCTGTGCGTCCACTCAGTTACAGCACCACCACCACCACCCAGGCCCACGAGAGTGAACCTTTTAGAGCTGTCATTGATACAAACAGCCCACCTCGGCATGCATGCCACAGTTCACCATGGAGTCCTAGTCATCTCCCACCTGCTACACAAACACCAAACACCTAAGCACCCATCTAGTCTTGATTGACAGGCCGTAGACTGGGGACTCTAGATTATTCAAGCACCATTTCATGTCTGTTCTGAACCTTTAATTCCTAGCACCCGCCACAGCCAAAGATAAAGTGTTTATGATGAGGACAAAAGAATGGAGGAGTTCTGTAAACGGTGCCTTCTTGGAATAAGATGGCAACAGTCATTTTTCCCTAAAGCTCATCTTAGCGTTTTCAGACCATGCTATACATTATTTATCATATGTATCCTTTTTTAAATTTTACTTTATTAGTACCTGTTTCCAATACATGAAGTTTACATTCATCACAGGGAGCAGGTACATGTACAGAACACATCTTCACTCCCTTTTATTCCCCTTCCCTGCCCTATCTACCTCCCACCCTCCCTCCATCTCTGGAGATCCTTTCCTCATGTTCATTATTATTGTTATTAGTTCAGTGTTTATGTCATAAACATTACATGTTTATGACATATAATGTTTACATTCGGTGTGGGCACTGCACACTGTATTTTGGCAAAGCAGACTGGAGAGACAGGAGAAGCTGCCATGTTGGTCCAGCTGACCGACACTCAGTGACGGACGCCTCCGAGGCGCTCAACACTGCCGAGGCCACAAGTACCCACCATCCTCTGCAGGGTCAGATCCGACAGTGGGGCATAAAGCACACTGACTCATGCTGGTCCTGTTGTACTTTTCCAACTTCAGGAATGAGTAAACAGAATCAACAATAAACAGCAGTTTAGTTCTTCTGTTTTAAGCAGCACAAGAAAATGAAATGTCCTGCAGACTTGGACAGAAAAAGTTGTTTCTAAAACTAAATTTCTAACCAAGGTATATCATGTACAGGTACAAATTAACTATGATGAATGCGATCATCATGTATATCTAAAATGTACCAATAAATCTTGGTTCAATTAAAAAAAACTACATTTCTATGACGTTACAATAGACCTAATGGGGGGAGCGCATTGACAAAAGAAAGCTGGCCAAGACAAATGACTGGAAAATTATGTCTACACAAAGATGCACACATGCCCCAAGAGCAGCATGGCAATCCAAGTCTGCATGAAGCAGAAATGACTCTGAAAAGAACTGGTTGAGGGCAATTGCAAGGGACAAAGTTAGTCTACATTTACTTATTCTAAAAAATATTTCCCAAGCACCTACGTTATGCTGGGCAATGAACTAGGAAACACAAAATGAGGAACCTTCAAAGGGCTCTCAATGCAGTGAGAGATAAAGACACCCAAAGGTTTGTCCAGGACACCAGAACAGGTAACAAAAACTAAAGAAAATGAAAAAAAAAAACCCAAAACAATGAAGAATAGATACAGCATGTATACAGGTATCTATCATTATCTATCTATCCATCCATCCATCCATCCACCCGTTCACTCACCCTTGCTAGCTATTTTATAGCAAAACGGAGAAGAGACTGTTGTCTCATAAGAGACAATTAATAGTGGGGTGGGGTGGATGGAGGAGGAAGCCAATAACAGCAAAATAAAATACAGAGCTGAACCACAATAATCAAAGATATAACAGTTTAAGCAGGAAAAAAGATATAAACTTGATCATTTAAGGAGTTTTTCTAGTCAAGGTTAATGCTGAGCCAGGCATGGTGGTGCATACCTGTAATTTAGCTACTTGGGAGGCTGAGGCAGGAGGATTGCAAATTCAAGGCTAGCTTGAGCAACTTAGTGATACACTGCCTCAAAAATAAAACTTTTTGGCCAGGTGTGGTGGTACACACCAATAGTCCCAGCACTCGGGAAACTGAAGCAGGAGGATCGCTTTGAGTTTGAGGCCAGCCTGGGCTACACAATGAGTTCAAAGCCAGCCTGAACTGCAGAATGAGTGTGTCAAAGAAACAAAAATAAATAAATAAATAATAAAATCAAAAAATTTTCAAATGAATGAGGGGAAGAATGTCTGGGGGTGTAACTCAGTGATAGAGAACTTTCCTTAGCTTGTGTGAGGCCCTGGGGTCAATCTGTAGCACTGGAAACAAATTTTTAAAAAGATGAGTTCTAAATTGGGCATGATGACACACGCCTGTAATCCCAGCACTGGGGAGGCTGAGGCAGGAGGACTGCCATGAGATCAAGGCCAGCCTGGGCTAATAGTGAGTTCAAGGCCAGCCCGAACTACACAGGGAGATCCTGTCTCAAAAAAAAAAAAAAAAAAAGAGAGATCCAAAATTCACTATGTCTTGTGGCTCTTAAAAGAAACATTCTTCTTTCAAAGCACATTCCAACAAAATGGTCTTGACAGCAAAAACAACAGCAAAGCATAAAAATCACATTAACTTTGGACTTTCTTAAGGGTATGGGGAAAAATCTAAAGAGTTCTGGGAAGGAAAGCTTATAACCTCATAAGTAAATCTCCAGGTAACACACGATCTATGCATGAACAAATTATGTATTCTTACTAAAAATTGACAGAAAGATGAGATAGAATCATGCCCACAAAGAACTCAACAAAATTAATGCTAAAAAGTCAGAAATAGTTCTTGAAAGGAAGCCTTCATATTGGTGGCAGAACATGTGGGAGGGTGAGAATCTACAATTATAATTCATTCATATGAGAATAAAAATAATGACTGAACCAAAGAAGTTAAAAAGGAAACCACCCTAAAAATCTCCAAGCAAAGAACGGAAACAATAATGATAGAAGAAGAAAAATCTTGAATCAGAGCAGTAAAAGATAAAGAAGAAAATTTCTGGAGCTCTTTAATCCCTGTTCCTTCTAATGTCATATCTGTCTTCCCTCATTCTCACCGCCTTCTCCAAAACGATGATTGTGGCCAGAGTATGCCACTGCCCTGGCTAAAATCGAAAGGATGAAACACAAGAAGTGTTGGTGAGGATGCAGAGAAAAGAGAACTCTTGCACACTGTTGTTGGGATGGTAAGTTAACACAACCATTAAGGAAAATGGTCTGGAGGTTCCTCAAAAAATTAAAAGTAGAAATACCAACTGATTCAGTAATCCCCCTTCTGGGTATGTATCCAAAGGAGCTGGCATTAGTTTGTTGAAAGGATATCTACACTTTCATGCTTACTGCAGCATATCACAATAGCCAGTATAGGGAATCAGCATAAATGTACATCAATGTATGTGTGGAAAAAGAAAATGTAGCATATATACATAATAGAATGCTATTCAGCCTTAAAAAGGGGGAGAAACCCTGTCATTTGTGACGTCGTGGATGAGTGTGGAGAACATCATGCTAAGGGAAATAACCCAGGGATAGAAAGAAATACCACTGATCACATTTATATATGGAATCTAAACCAGATGAAACCACAGAGTTGAATGATGGTTCCCAGAGGCTGGGCAGTGAGAAGCGAGAGGAGGAAGAGTTGTTAACTGAAGGGCACAAAGTTGAAGACAGAAGGAATAGGTTTTTGAGATCTGTTGTAAAGTACGATGACTATAGTCAATGCATTCTATATTTTAAAAAAACTAAGTAAATTTCAAATGTTTTACCATAAAAGTGGTAGGTAAATAAGGTGATTGATAGGTTAATTAGCTTTATTTAATCATTGCACATTGCACACATATAACACAAGATCACACTGTACCTCATAAGTATATACAGTTATTTGTAAAAAATAATATTAATGCAAGGTCTGGCGGCACACACCCATGATCCCAGCACTCAGAAGGCTGAGGCAGGAGGATCATCATGAGTTTGAGGCCAACCTGGGATGCATAGAGAGTTCAAGTCCAGCCTGAACTATACAGGGAGACTATGTCTCAAAAAAATAATTTTAAACAGAGGGAAAAACAAACAAAAAAACCCCAGAAAACAAAAAAAAAAAACTAGTAATAATTTTAATATCCTTCAATAAGACTTTCCCTCCTCGGTATTTTAAATTAAATAAAATAATGTAATTTAACCTAATAGTTAATTTACTTTAATATTTAATCTAATAAAATATTAAATTTAAAATAATTTCAATAAATTGTTTAAATAGTTAAATAATAAAAATTTAAATGAAATATTTTAAAAAGAAGTAGAGAACAGTGTAATAACTCCCTATACATTTACTGCCCAGCTTAAAAAATACAAAACAACAGATCTGGACATGGTGGCACCTGAAATGCAGCTATTCACAAGGCTACAGCAGGAGGATCACAAGTTCCAGCCCACCCTGGGAAACTCAGTGAGACCCTGTCCCAAACTAAAAATTTAAGAAGGGGATGTGATGTAGATCAGTGGTAGAGCACTTGCCTGGCCTGTGCTTAGCCCCTAGGTTCAATCTCCAGTATCACCAAAAAAGAAAGAAAAGAAAGTATATCAACTAAAGCAATCTGTTTTTGATTGCTTACTATTACAAACATTGCTGTAATACATATTCTTTTGCCGGTCTACTTGTATATTTATGTGATAGTTTCTCTAGGGCAATGGTTTTGATTTCTTTTGTTCTTAAACATAAAGCCTGAACACTATTAAAATGTCAATTATTCCTAAAATTTGTGGTTTGATACAGTTCAAATCAAAGTCCAAAAAAAGTTTTTGGTAAATAAATTTAATTCTTTTGGAGGGGGGTTCCTGAGACAGGGTCTTGCTATGTAGCCCAGGCTGGCCTTGAACTCACAGGAATCCTCCTGCCTCAGCCTCCCAAGTGCTGGGATTATAGGCATGTGCCACCACACCCAGCAATAATTTTAATTTTACCTTTAAAATTTTTTTGTTTTGTTTTGTGTTTTGGTGCTGGGATTGAACCCAGGGTCTTGTATATGCTAAGCATGTGCTCTAATACGGAGCTACACCTCCAGCCCGATAATAAATTTTAGAAAGGAAGATTACTCAGAAAACAATAAAATTGAAAGTGTGATAAAGTACTACAAGTAACAGCGGCACGAGAAAAGAGATACATTAGTGGAACAAAACAGTCCAGGTACAGATGTTAATATAGGTGAGTTCAAATTTCTGGATGTAAAATGATTTATGTTTATTTATTTTTGAGATAGGGTCTTGCTATGTGTTCCAGGCTGGCTTCAAACTCACTATGTAGCCCAGGCTGGCCTTGAACTCACAGCGATCCTTCTGGCTCAGTCTCTGGTGTGCTGGGATTACAGGTGGCCGCCATCATGCCCAGCTGATTTATGTAATTTTAGAAGTAGTCAAATCACAAAGGAAAAGGCTGATAAATCAAAGAACATAAATGTGCAAAAAATATAAAAAATTTGGATTTTTATAGGTAAAATAATAAATAGAAATTATAGACAAACCAAAGAGAATTCTATAATACGCACATTAAATACAAAGGCTAACATCATTATAGAAGTTCTCTTTGTCAGGCCTGGTGTTACACACCATGACCCCAGCTACTTAGGAAAGCTGAGGCAGTAAGATCACCAATTTGAGGCCAGCCTAGGCAATTTAGCAAGATCCTATCTCAAGAGAAGCAAGGCCTGATTAGGGAACTGTAAATCAAAACTATAATGAGGTTCTATCTCACCCCACTCAGAATGGCTATCATCAAAATACAAAAATCAGTAAATGCTGGTGAGGATGAGGGAGGGGAATATAAATTAGTAGGCCTACTATGGAAATTAGTATGGAGGTTCGACAAAAAACTAAAAATAGAACCATTTGATCCAGCTCTGTCACTCTTTAGTATATACCCCAAAGAACTGAAGTCAGCATACTATAGGTATACCCACATACCCATGTTTATTGCAGCACAATATTACAGCAGCAAGATATGGAACCATCCTGGATGCCCATCAACAGATAAATTGAAAAAGAAAATGTGACATATATATCATGTGAGATATATATATAGAGAGAGATATATAGATATATAGATATAGAGATATATAGAGATATATAGATATATATAAATATATATATGTATACAATGGAGTATTATCAGCCATAATGAAGAACAAAATTCTGTCATTTGCAGAAAATAGATGGATCTGGAGATCATCAGGTTAAACAAAATAAGGCACACTCGGAAATAATAGATTTTTTCCTAATATGTGAAAATTTTAAAAAAAAGAAAAGAAAGTAGAAGCAAGACTATTATTAGGTAAGACAAAAGGAATGGGGGGAAGGGGAGGTGTGTAAGGGTGGGTAATGAGATGAATATAATCCAAGTATGTTATGTGCACGTACAAATTTGCCAAAATAAACCCATTTACCTGTATAACCAATGAAACTAATACACTAATGAAAATGTAGAAAACAAACAACAACAAAAATAGAAGGGCTAGGGATGTAGCTCAGTGGTAGAACACTTGCCTGATATGTGTGAGGTCCTGGGTTTGATCTCTAGTACTGTAAAAGAAAGAAAGAAAAAAAGAAGAAGAAAAAAAAGGTCTCTTATGACAAACAAAAAAACCATATATAGGTAATGGAAAAATCACAAAGGAGGAAACATAGCCAACAACCACAGTAAATGATTTAACATTATAATTTAAAAATGTAAACTCTATGGTTTATGGCTATGAAAGTGTTGCCAAAAAATATGAGATAGAATGGAAATGTTAATGTGAGAAATAATATCTCATATTGTAGGACATAATTACAACTATGTAAAGCAAACAGAAATACAAAACAGAAAGTCTATGCATAGAAAAAATATTTTCAAAAAGTTACCATTTAGCTCTCCTCTTAGGGAACTCAGGCCCTGGAGATTTTATAGTAGACTTTGGCAGCATTCCCTTTCCTAATACACAGCAAAAGATTTCATATTCCTAAACTTTTGTGTAAGCACAACTGAAGATGGCCTAGAGTCAGTCCCTCAAGTGAGTAATTTAAATGGAGAGAGTGTAGAAAAAGGAAACCTAGGGAAAGAGATATTAAATGTCCTTGTTATTCCATTTAAAATATTTCAAAGTCGAATGAATGTCTGTATCTAGGTGGCTAACAAGTATTTCCAGGCCTTTATGTCTAACTTCCAACGATGCTGCTCAATGATAGTTCCAATTTTAAAGGTTTCCCCAGAAAATTTAAAGATGTGGGAAATTTATCTTTAAGGTCAGCAGAAATTGCAAGATTTCCATAAGTAAACTATTTTTAAAAAGCTCTTTATAAACCCAAACTGCTAACTCATTGTAAGAAACTAAAAAATAAACCTTCATTTCCTTCACACAAGTTTACTTTAAAATCAACAATGAGTGAAAGAGGAACATTTCCAAAGGTATAAACCTACCACCACATTACAAAAAAATTCAGAAAGGTTTCAGAATTCACATTCTTTTATCCGTATTCCACACAGGATTCATAAATGCAATAAAAATGCATGAGTGGCAAAAAACTGAGTCTCTAAGATTCATTTTTAAGATTTTGGTGGGATGGAGGTTATTTGAACATATGCATCTGTCAACACTAATTGAACCGTTCTCTTAAAATGGATGCATTTGATTGTATGTGAGTTTAAAAAAAAGAAGTACACCTGAAAGTTCTACTGTATTTGCTATATCCAAGAAGACCCCCTACACCAAAATCATAATTGTGAATTGCCTTCACAGAGATGATAAATTACAAAGTATATCATTATAGTTATAATAAGCTGTGATACCAAATTTATTACAAAGTGTATCATATATTTCAAAATATCTCTCAGTCAGTATCTTCTTCCAATTTTCTATTTGTAAATACTCATCCTAAATGTAACTGGCAGCCATCAAAACTGAATTTTGTACTTGAATACCTAGAGACATAAGGGAAAGCCAGCAGACACAAACAATAAAGTATACTTTCCGTGACAATTCCTTTTCTCAGTTCAAAATGACTAAGAATGACTTTGCTTTTATAAATTTTATTTTGTTAGCAGAGTTTGAAGGAGTTTTCTAAAAATGGACAATTTATACAGAAATGGAAAATCTGTGAGAAGCTTTTTATATACCCTCATTCATCTGGAAGTCTTGGCCAGGCTTACATCAGAATAAAACTCTTTTATAAGAGAAATCCATGTCCCTAAATCATTAGTGTTTAATTCTAATGCACTGTAACACTGAAATAAAAATTTTAAAATAGAATTAACATATGAAGTTAGGTACACAACTACTGAAATATAGTTATTCAAGGACTTTATTACTGTTCCAGAAAAAACTAGTTACTTTGTTCATTAGGCTCATTCATTAGGAAATGTTTCAATCAACAGTTCCAGTCATTTGTTGGAGCTGAAAAATTCTACATTTATTAACTATTAATGATTGTTAATGAGTGATAAAATAATGATAATTTTAATATAAGAATTTCAGAACATCATTTTATAGCAGAGATTTGAAGCTAGATCACTATTTTCAAAAAGTACTAGTCAAAGCATCAGATCTCACTGAAACTCGCAAATGGCTACTCTGCAACAGAAATATCAAGACACTCATAATTCAGTTTTTAATCTTTCCTATAAACACACACACAGTACATATAGCATTAAATTTTGCTCAGATACTGTTACTGGCACTAAGAAAATGTTTATAGGTATATTCTGAAGTATAACTATTTCAAGGCTTCAATAAGCCCCTGTGACTATTCACTGTCAATCGATAAAAATGTTAACATGGGATAGTAGAGATGAACACGATTTAGCTGAAGTTATTTCTTATCCTACAGGCATCTATGGTTGACTCAGTTTTTCCAGCTGGAAAATAATATAGTCCTATATTCTCCCCAGGTTGGAAGAGACTTAATGAGTTTCTGGTAGAATTTTAAGACATACAAGTCACAAAACTGGAAAGTACATTATTCATTTATAGGCATTAAAGATTTCAATTTAAGCCAATTACTTTAATGGAATATTAAGTATGACCATAACCATAGGCATATTAATATAGTTTTGGTAGACTTTTTCCACTGTTAAGGGAGTATCAGCTAAGTATTATCTTTAAACCACAATTATAAATACATAGTACATGTATACAATTGGAAATTGTCCAAATACACATGAATTCATTCAACAAATGTTTATTAAGAAACTATTATATGTCATTTAGTTCCAATCAAAATCATTACTTACTTTTAAATACAATTTAGAATAAAGAAAGTGCTTTTTGATTAAACAGAAGAGTTGTCTTGCCACTAAAAATCATCAAAGTATAACTTGAATGCATTAGATTGTTTGCTTTATTATATACATTTATTTCAATACTAAGTTTTAATTTTATATAAAGGTACTTTAGAGGAACTTGCAGAGTCAATAAAAATAAAATTAAACCAAAGAAATTTTTCAGACCTCCTGTAATAAATATTGCAGATGCCTACTATGTGCTACTCACTGGACCAGAGCTCAGCAATGGCTACATATAAAAGCAATAGCTTACACATTCCGTAGCAAGGTAAAAAAATCACTGATTTCAATGTTAGATTAAGAGCTTATAAATAGGGTAATCAACCATGGATGCTTGTAACCCTGTATTATGAGCATCCTTTCAAATACCATTCACCTCTTATTAAACTTGCTTTTCTGCAAGCATTAATATTTAGAGTAAATAAAAATAATGTCTTCTTCAATACAGTTGTTTTATATTTAGTTGTACACTAATATCTCTCAAGGTGACAACAGCCTTTTTTCAATGTGAGTAAAATATATCCTTCAGCTACAATAAAAGCCCAAAAGTCACTCGATAAACTGTTTCCTGAGGAAAATGGATTCCAAATTTCCAACAACCCACTGAAATAAACTTCTAAAATAAAGTACTTGTAAATTGGGGGTGACTTATTTTTTGTTTCTATATTTACATTCCTGTGGGTTTAAGAAATGGTACCATCACTAAGGTAACGCTAGCAAATAACTATTTTAAAATAAAAAACTTTTCTAAAGTTTGTCAAGTTGAATGTAAATTTTCCATCCGTTTAAGACTGAGTGTGGGAAATTATGTGAAGAATTACAAGTTGGTTGGTGATATTATCTCTATTATGTTTACTTTGGACTGTAAGTGTAAGACATTGGCCCAGAAAAAGAGTTCCACAAACCAGCTGAGTTGCTTCTAATACATAGGTCAACAGGCAAAAAATAAATAAATAAAATAAAACCCACGAATGTGACTCTACAAAACAGAAACCTGTTCTACAGGCTTCTGTACACATAGAGGAAATATTAGAAAAAGTACAGCCATTTTATATCTAGGGTACAAACCCTTTTGATGTGCTTATTGACACTGCTAAAGTCTGCATTTAAGCTAATTTATTTGGCCCTAAAGTACGCGCTCGAATCAAAGACTAACGACATGTTTCTTGAAACTAGCATAGTTATAAATTAGAAACTTTGCTCAAAATGATACATCTTTATTCAACAAGTCAATTTAATAGTAATACATACTTCCTTCTTTCCTCCTACAGAAAAGATCATGCTATGCTTTCTGTCCATGCGTAAAGCATATATATATTAGAGTGTGTGTATCTCTAATATACAGTCTCCTATGTAAAGATTATATAAGTGAATGTTTATTGGAATATAAACAGACACTTTAAGAAATTATTTTTCTTTTCTCTGCTCTTGTACTTACACACACACACACACACACACACACACACACACACACGGACCCCTTCCTGGTTATAATAGTTCTTCAACAGAAAGCATGATTATATGAGAGTTTAGTATCAGCCATAAGAACAAAATAATTGCTTTATTCCTTTACTTAGAAATCTGTGTGCACTGGTTTTATATCAAATGGTAAATTTTACAGATAAATTATCTCATTTTTATTTTCCTTTTAGAACTTTGTAAAAATCAGGTGTTACTTAATGGATATGAAAGTAGCAGTCAACATTTAAATTCCACATCGTTTTAGTTAATGGTATCAATAGTTTAATTTGAATTATGAGAAAATGATGTAATTTACAATAATTTATAAAATCAGACATTGCAGTGTTAACTTTAAATTTGCAGAAGTGTTAAATGTACAGAAAAAGGTAACTTTTGAATTTTCATGCAGCTGAAGGAGAAGCATGAAAAACAGTATACTGCCACTATTTTATTTTTGGAAACTCTTTGTAAATAAAAACCCATGTCCAAAATAAGATATTCCATGGACACAGAATAGTTGGTAATGGTTCAAGTGCCTCAGGCAACAGAGAAGTATTGTTTTGTAGTTGTTGTTTTTTCAAGCCTCTCCTAGTAACAGCAGTTCATCATGTATAAAGAAACAAGGAACAGTTTAATTTTAAATATATTAGCAATAACTGTAGAACCTCATTAAAAATCGAAGTATACCATATTAATTCCTTTTCTACCACCCAACCCGGTATAAATAACCTAGTTGATACTCACCAAATGGTATAGAAACAGGCTTGTCTAAGCAATAAAAAGTAGATACATGGTGAGGTGCTGAAGACAGCTCTTCCTTGGGCTCAAAGCACTTTAGAGGAAGTAGTCCTTATCTTCCATTTACTAGAGAATGCCTCCTGTTACCAAAGCGTAGCAGAGAAAAGAGTTTGCACAATTCTGTCTCCACTTTCTGCTTCTCTCTTTGAAGAGTAACAGTTACCACCGGAAAACCTTAGTAGAAAATGATCACTTGAACACTCACACGGAGCAGCTGTAAATTTCCACTCTGCCTGCTCTCAGATTCCAAGCCTTGCTTGTCTCTTAATCTGTCACAGGCAGTTCTGTTTCTGGTCAAACCAGCTTGCTTATTCTTCTCCTCTCCCTAACAGACAGTTTTAGACACACACCGCACAGTCACGGCTCCCTCTTTTTCTCCCTCCCTCCCCTCCCAATTGTGTAATGTCACAAGAATGTGTGTAAGGCAGTTAAACTGAGGCAAAATTAATCAATCCTTGGGTGAAAAAGTGAAAATCTTAGAGATAAACAAAAATTTTTTCATCACTTTTTCTCCCTTAAATTTTAAACTTAATCATGCATAGAGCTTTGTTAACTGAGTAAACTGGCTTGACCATCTTTTCGTAAAATGTAAATAAAGGTTTCCAACAAAGGCATGTTGACAGTAATAACACATTTGTGTGCTAATGTGTTAGCTCCTCAGGGAAGATACTTTTCCCAGTGATGATAAAGTGGAGCAAGTAAATACACAAGTACCAAGAACTTATTCTTGAGATGTAAATCACAAGGAAGATTTGGATTCAAGTGTTTAAAATTTGAACAGTGTAATTTTATGAAAAGTTAGTGAAGTTTTAAGGTGGTGTGTTTTGAAACCTAGACCAACATTTGTAGTTATAAAGGGAAAATTATAAAGAACATGGAAAATACTGACACAAAAAAAGTTAAATAAACAACTTAATCATTTATTACAGGATGTAATTATTTCATTTGAAAAGAAAGTTTTTCCTCCTATATGCATTGCTAGTCAGGACGTATTATATTTCTTCAGTAAGAATTACAAGAGCTAAAATGTACCAAAAAAAGTTTTTAAAATTATCATACACCTATAATTATAAAGAAGTTTAAAATTATGGATCTCTCTGTGAAGTTTAGGGATAAGGAAATGGGTGGAAAACTGAATGGGACTGTAGCTAACTGGCGTAGAAGCATGTATACAAGTCTTTGGAATTAGAAGGCAATGTACAAAGCTTGGAAAACCTGCTGGCTTTGTATAGAAACTAACCAGAGCTGATCCGGAATTCTATTTCTGTCTCCTCCACCAAAGACTTTCTGGTTCTCTGTTTCCCACTGTTAGTTTCCAATCAAAAGTCTTGAGTTCTTCTTCTGATACATCTCCCAATTACAGAGCTAACAGAAGTAGTTATTAGAACTATTATTAAGTAATACATTAATATTACTATTTGTCAAACTAAAATATCACTAAGAATATGAACTTAAGTGAGATAAAAAGTAAATATTTGTAATTAGTTGTTTATAAACTTTAAGAAAGATAAGCAAATAAAATTTGGCTTTAAGATATAAATTTCTTCATTTGGCTCATTTGAAGTAGAGTTTTAAAAATATTATAAGGTACCTTGGTTATTCCTTAACACTTAAGAAACAGACATCATTCTTATAATCGCAGCTACTCAGGAGGCTGAGGCAGGAGGATTGTAAATTCAAGGGCAACCTCAGCAATTTGGTGACATTCTGTCTTAAAATATTAAGGGGGGTAGGATGTAGCTTAGCATTCCCTGAGTTCAATTTTCAGTATTTTAAAAAGAAGGAAAAAGAGATAGGTATCAAGGAAATATAGAGATTAGTCTGCCAAGTATTCTTTCAATTAGTAGTTCCATAAAATTTTTGTTTTATTTTCTATTTTTAAAGAGACGTTAAATGGAAAATATCCTAAATCAATGAGGGATATTAAGTGTCTGGTATCTTGGATTATATTCCAAAGAGTTCTTGTAGAATCAAAGAAATTCAAAATTTGTAACAGTGGTTATTAGAATAATCGCTAATTTTAAAAAAATTTAAGTCATTTTAAAATTGGGAGACTACATAAATCTACAATGGATTCGAAGTCACTAAGTAAAGTAAAAAAATGTAAAATATATAGAGGCTAGGGATGTAGCCCAGTGAGAGAGTTTTGCCCAATCTAGCATCTTCAAGGCCCTGGGGTTTAACACTCCCATACATATATAATTAATAAGATGACTGCATATGATCATGAGTACATTTGATTCCTACTAAACACTCTTTTTAAAGGCGTGCAAGTGGGGAAAACCTTGAATAATTAAGTAACAGACAATGAAACTGAAATAGTAATGAAACACCTACCAACCAAGGAAAGCCTAGGACCTGTTGTATTCACTACTGAATTCTACAAAAACTTCAGGAAAGTTCTAACGCCAGTACTCCTAGAACTTTTTAATGAAACTGAAAGAGAAGGAGCACTCCCAAGGTCATTCCTGGAAGCTACCATTATCCAGATTCCAAAACCAGACAAGAATCTAACCAAAAACAGAACTATACGTCAGTCTCTTTAATGAATATAGATGCAAAAACTCTCAAAAAGATACTGGCAAACTGAGTGCAACAAAACATAAAAAAGATCGTACATCATGACCAAGTAGGCTTCATCCCAGGGATGCAAGGATGGTTCAACACACGCCAATCAAGAAATGTAATATA
>PVJO010021390.1:0-30137 GCA_004026905.1 Hystrix cristata | reverse complement strand
GCACCTTTCTCACCTCAGTGGGCCGTATTTTGCTGTTTAGTCGGGTGCTCGCGCGTTCCAGATGTCTCACGGGAACCAGGCAGGTCCTTGCAGGTGTGTGGGAGCCTCTAGCCGCCTCTCCAGCGAGTTGCGCGCTGCCCACGGCGCGATCGGCGTGTGGGCGGCCATGGTATTTTTTAAAGGTTATTACTGTTGTGCAGTGGAAACTCAAACTTAAAAACTGTCAGCAAGCTCACCGTACCTCATCTAGGAATCCAACATGACAGTTGGAATCATGCTAAACTGAGTTACAAGATTCTAAAAGCTGGTTCCTGTGCACATAGATAAAAATCATGGTTAAAATTTACACTCTGAAGCTGGCGCAGTGATGCACACCTGTAGTCCCAGCTCCTTGGGAGGCTGAGACAGGAGGATCACCTGAACCTAGGAACTTGGGACCAGCCTTTGCAACATAGTGAGACCCTGTCAAAAAAAAAAAAAGAAAAATAAAATTTATACCCTATGAAGCACGGTAAGAGTGAACAGTCTGGACTTAGAATGACTTTCACTACTTCAATTTCTTCATCTGTAAAACAATCCCAAATATTTAGGATTGAATAAGGTAATGTGTAAATAGCTTAGAAAGGTGCATGTAATCAGTGCTCTCTAGTGTTTATTACTGTTATCGCTAAGAGCTCAGCAGTCATTCAAGCATGTCATTAATGTTTACTTACCACTAAGCAAGTGGCACGCAACAGGAGGTACTCATGCGAAGGTGAAGATAGCGTCTGTCTGAGTCCAAGGAAGATGGGTAGCTCTTCACTGAAAAATCCATTTCTTTTTCTTGGGTACACAGCTAGACCACCTTTCTAGCACCCTTTCAGGGCACAGCATGTGACTGCGTTCCTGCTGTTGGTTTAAGAGTAGATGGGTGCTTATGATTCTTGGGCCAGAGTTTTTAAGAGATGTTTCCTCTTGATACTTGATCCCATGCTAGTGTCTCGATGAGGAAGACAGCAAGCCCACGGGAAATGGCCCAGCCACAAAACAGGAGATGGAGCTGGGTCACCACGTGGAAGAGGGTGGTCAGACAACTAGGAGTATCTCCTGCACACAAACACACGGGCAAGAAGGAAGCGTCTTTGTCTTTGAGCTGTTACGCACTTTGCTGAGGGTCAGTTTGTTATAGCAGTGGGTGTTATCCTAATTACCACGCTCTTCTTGTAACTATGACAGGATGCGTGGAAAGGGTGGATACTTTGCAATCAAATACGCTTTCTAATTGGATTCAAATTTTCAGAGGAAAAAGCTGGAAAAATGGAATCCTTTTTATAGCTTGTCTTTTTGCAGGAGCCAGATCCCTTTCAGAACCCTCTGATCTCATTATTGTGGCTCTCCTGGCCACAGTTGTGCACGGTCTCTTCTCTGTTATTTTCCCAGGCAGCAGCCTCCCCAGCCCAGCCATGCATGGCATTTGCTAACAGTGTTGACCTGTTTTAATATCTGGGTCAGGCTGTGTGTGTGTCTCTGTGCGTTAGTGTGATGCATAGACCTTCCTGACCCTTCCGTTCCTTTGCCAAGCAATCAATTGGCAATTTGTACAGTAAAAGTTTGGTTCTCCAACAGTCCATGGACAATGTGACTTCTTAAAGGAACTTCATACTGCACAAGTCCCATAAACCGTTTCTTTTAAAATAAGGTTTATTATTTTTGGAAAAGGTTTTTAAATTCCATTTTAATTGCACATCTACTTCTTGAGACAAAATACCTTACTTTCAGTCCCCACCTTTCTGGCGTGCAAGACCCACACCTCCACTAAACAGTAGGAACAGATAGAAGTTCTTGTACTATTTTATCACTACCCTGCACCCTGGATTGTGGATTTGACTGAGATACGTCTGATGACATGCACAATACCTGGTTAGCAAGTCTGCATGTGCACCTTGTAATCCTAAACTCCCTGAAGACTGGTTTTGAGGGTGCTGCTGTGGTCCAGGGTGGTGCAGGGCGGCATGGTGTGAGGCCATTCCAGCCTGGTCCTGCTGCAGGCTATTTGGAGTCCTTCCTAAAGAGAGGTGTGGGTAGTGTCTGTTTCTTTCCTTTCTCCAGGGACCTGCCAGTCTGCACCCTTGCCTTGTGAGGTGTAATAACATAACTAAAAACAAATCATAGGCACATTTTACCTGGAGTTTGCCAACTGTCCTGGACTGACCGTTCTCACCCAATACGCAAGGCTAAAACTTCAGAAAAATAAGCACTTGGGAAATATTTGAAATCTTGCACTTACTCTCCTTCACCCTCTCAGCTTGCAAACCTCTAATACTTCTTAAGTTGCTGTATGTGGATTCAAGTGCCACTGTTGATACTTGCTACCAGGAATTAATTTTGCGTTTTAAAATAATAATAATCTGAAAAAATCACTCTTGGCAGGTTTTCAGGAAATAAATACTTACCATGTGAGATTTTAGAAAAGAGAAAGGTAAATTAGTCACTCAATACTTGGAAGCATCCCATAACTTCTTAATCCCTGGAAAAATCAACCCAGGGCAGACCTCTTACAGATTTCTTAACATTTCTACTTTGCTAGGAATACTGGTCTCGGCTGGCTGAGTGAGCCAGGACTGGCTCAAACTGACTCGTGATTGTTCATCCTTCTACAGCAGTGGCTTTTATTTATTTATTTATTTATTTATTTATTAAAAATTTTTTTTAGCAGTGGCTTTTAAACTGGCAGTAACAGTCACAGCCTGAAGTGGACCTTCAAACACTGGGTGGCATGGAGTCTGGCACTACAGACCTTTTTCTGACCTGCTGTGTAGGGGTGTCTTGTTCTGCCTGGTCACTAGAGCAGTAGTGAACCCCCCATTGGGCAAGGAACTTGCAGGAGGAGCTCTGCATTCCCCAGCTCCACCTTCTCAGTAGGGGTTGCCAAGGGAAAACACAGACTGAAATGCCAAAGAGCTTCACTCATATCAGAAGTTTGACCTGAACCTGTCACGGCAGGAAAGTTATCCAACCACCTACCATTTATCAGCACAGTGGAAGAGAAAGACCACAGGATCTTGGTGCTAGCTGAAAATGGACTGGCTACCACATTACAGCGCCCATCACCCTGGACCTAGAGGAAAATAGAGATAATTCTCCCAGTGGGCAGAAATACAAGTGGCACACTGGGTGGCTCACTTTGTAAAGTGGGAGGAGGGATCTGTATCCAGGTGGCATGGCCTCTGGGCCAAGGGATGGTTGGTGGGAGCCTAGAAGGAACTAGATTGGAGGGTCTGTGACAGAGAAATCGGGAGGATAAGCATGAGAAACAAAGTATGGTTGAGTGCAGAAAGCGATTGTATCTTGAGTCTTTCCTTAAATTAACACCCACCAGAGGTTGTCTGCATGAGTCAGGCACTCAGCAGTGAGATCCACAGGTGGTCTTATTTTGGTGGATGTGGATAATGAATGCTGAGCCTTTAATGACACCACTACTGGGGAGACCAGGCCAGCTACTTGGTGGCAGATTGATTTCCATTTCAGTTGATCCCTTCTCTGCCCTGCATCTCTTAGTACTGCTCTCGAAAGGCTCACAGAACACCCGATGTAAGCCACGGGGTCTTACACGGTGTCACAGTGGCCCATTTGCCATGATCCCTTGAGTTATGGAAGCACCAAGTATGCCTACCGAATCCTCTGGGTTCTAGTCACACTCCATTATGTAGGAGCAACTCTAGCTCTTCATGGGATTTTTTTTGCCAATTTGTCTACTGACAAAATAGCCTAAAATGACCAGGTGAAAGTCAGAGAGCTTCAACAACTGCCTGCTTTCCCTTGTGGGAACAGGACCACCAAGACGGTAGAACCTAAAGCTGCAAGCTCGAGAAGCTCCCTGTCTATTTCTCCCCTCGGCTCCCGCACCTGAGGAAACATCCTAGTTCCTGTGGCTGCTGATTTAGTGCGTATGCTGCGGGCTGGAGGATGGCGTCCTCACCCGACAGGTGGTACCTCAGCTCTGTCTTCAGCAGTCTCCTCACTCGCCCAGCAGACCAGCTACTTCTGGCTCATCAGACAACTTTTAAGACCGCCGGAGGCCGTGGTTGTGTGACATTGTGGCTTGAGACTGCGACAGTCCTGTCAACTTGATTGGCTTGAGAGACACCTAGGAGATCAGTAGAGCGCACTGCTAGGTGTGTCTGGGTGCGTCACGCGGGCATGACCTTGGGGACTGTATCTGGTCCCTGGCCCCCTTCTCTCGGGCTCTTCCCTCCTGTCTGCTTCCTGGCTGCCACAAGTCAAGCAGCTTTGCTCCACCACACCCTTCTGCTCTGCTGTTTCTGTCTTTAGCTGCCAGCCATGGTCTGAAACCATGAGCCAAAATAAGCCGCCTCTCTTAAGTTGTGTATGTCAGGTATTTTTTGCCAGTGGTGGAAAAGTGACTAATACAGAGGCCAAGACAGCTAAGGACTCCAGGCCGAAGTTCTGGCTCTTCCCGTTAGGCAGACAGCATGAGGAAATCAAAGATTGAGGGTGGAGGAGGGAAATACAGTCTTCATTTTGGGTCACACTTTCCAGGGAACCCAAGAGTGACCATTGGCACCCAGTTGGGGATCTGGGACCCAGTGGGAAGACCCTCTGTGGTAAAAGTGCTTGAGTTAAAGGGTGTTTGAGAACTGCTGAGGGATCCTAGGGGAGTCTGTGGACACGTGGTACTCCTGGCCTGTTTTGCCAAGGTTTTCCATGTGTCCCTCCCGCAAGACCAGGGTTCTGTGGCAAAGGCTCACACAGCTTTGGAAGGCACCAAACCACCTCCCCGCTTGCCTCCGCGAGCCGCTGTGTCACCAGCAGGCACTCATTATTCCTTCAAGTCGAGCGACAGGGAGAAATACAATCTGAGAACCTTACTGTTTTCCCTCTCCTGGATAAAAAGCCAAGTCACACATGGATACAATTTGGATGCAGCGTCACTTTCACACTTTATTGCTCCACACATAAGCCAGTTGAATGTTTTTGTAAGTGACTGAATGAGTTTCATCTAAAAGTTATCTTATGTACCTTAGTCCAGTAATTTACCAAAATAACCAGCAAGTGTAATATAATTATAGCGCTGACAGTGGACTAAGATTCAGCTAGAGGAAAAACTGCTTTCCCTCCACCCCTTCATCTGTGTCTCCTGAGATCAGGTGGTTGGAGATGAATTCCCAGCATAGGAGCTATCTGCCCGAGACGGAAGCACCGGCCTGCCAGGCCCGGAAGTGTTTGGCTTGTGAAGGCAGAAGCTCTGCAGACAGGGACGGGAAACCTGTCAGCTTTTCCCTCCTCCTGCCCCCTTAGTCTTAGCACTAAGTGTGGCTCAGTGGTTCTCAGCTGATATGCTTCCGTCCATTCTTGAATTCTAAAACTTTTGGTAGCATAATTGAAGAGACTGAAATACTCAAAACCACAACAAACAAATAACAATTACCGCATAATCGCTACCAGGACTTAACACTTTCTCCTGGTGTCTGTGGACACATCTATGGAGGATCTTCCATCTGCTGCCTTTTCAGGTCTGTGTTTAGGATGACTTTCCACTGCTCTGAGCATTCGCTGACATGTTTGAGCACAAATTTGCCTTTGAGGCTGGCTTAATAAAAACGTATATTTTTCTGCTGTCATTACAGAAAGTTGTACAGGGAAGTATATTACTTTCTGCAGCCTTTCACCTCTGTGTTTCACGGTTTTGAACGTGTCTGTAGCAGTATTACAGTTTTACCAAAAATGAAATGGACTCCTCCATTGTTTGGCCGCACGGTGGTGATGGGTTTTTGAGATGCTGCAGTACCGAGAGTCTCCTGCCGGTTAAGAACCATGTTCTAGCTGGCTGTGTTTCCTTAAGAGGATGACTGTATGTCCATGAAAATGTCATCCTGCGGTGAAGACCAAAAGGCTTGTCTGAGGGCCATTGTGGCTCAGGTTCTGTGAAGTTGTGGATAGTTAACTGAAAACAACTTTTGTCCAGCAAAGGGGAAGCTGATTTCTGTTTCCCTAAAACAATAACTCCAAAGGTAATGGCTTTATTGTCCTGCAGGATAGTTTTATATTTATTTTTCAGTTTTTTTTTTATTAGTTCATACTAGGAGTATGTAACAATTATATACCTCATGAGGAGTTGGTGTGTGCATATAACACATCTTAATTCTTTTAAATTCCTTTCCCTCTACTCCCTCCCCTCTCCCTTTCCCTTCCCTCCATCTCTTGGTCCCCTTCTCATTTGCAAAAGCTCTATCTCCCTTTCTCCTATTAGCCATCTTTTATCTTGCTCTTTATTTATATTTTGGGTTTCTCGTATAAGAGAAACCATCTGATATTTAAATTTGTGTCCAATTTACTTAACATTATAGTCTCAAGTTGTATCCATTTTCCTACAAATGACTCAAATTTATACTTTTTTGTGATAGAGTAGTACTCCATCGTGTATAAATACTACTTCTTATTTATCAATCATTTGTTGATGGACATATAGACCACTTCTAAGATTTAGCTATTATAAATTGTGCCTCTATAAACATGAGTATGTATCATTATAATACGTGGTCTTGCCAGGCATGGTGGCACACCCCTGTAATCCCAGCACTTGGGAGGCTGAAGCAGGAAGATTGCTGTGAGTTCAAGGCCAGTCTGAACTCCGAGACCCTGTCTCAAAAAAAAAAAAAAAACTTATGATATGTGGGTTAATTCTTTTGGGAAGATACCTAGAAACAGAATGAGCTGAGTTGAATGGAATTTCTATTTTTACTTTTTCAAGGTCTGTCCATAGTGATTTTTCATAATGGTTGTACTAGTTTACATTCCCACTGACAATATCGAAGGGTCCCCCTCCCACCTCAGCCTCACCAGCATTTGCTGTTGTTGGGTTTCTTGATGATGGCCATTCTTTCTGGAGTAAGACTGAATCTCAGTATTGTTTTAGTTTGCGTTTCTCAAATGGCCAGAGATATTGGACATTTTTTCATGTATTTTTTGGCCATTTGTACTATGTCTAGAAGTGTCTGTTCATTTCAGTAGCCCATTTTTTGATCGGGTCTTTTATTTTGGGGCATCTAATTTTTTTTTAAAGTTCTTTATATATTCTAGTTATTAGTTTTCTGTCCAAGGAGTAGCTGACAATTTTTTTTCCCATCCTGTACATCGTTTCTTCATTCTTGGTTGTTTCCTTTGTGGTGCCGAAGGTTTTTACTTGGCATGATCCCGTTTGTTGATTCTTGCTGTTATTTCGTGTGGAATTCAGGTTCTATTCAGAAAGTTCTTGCCTGTGCCTATGTCAACAGTTTTACCTATTTTATCTTCCAGCAGATTGTTTCTGTTTTAGCAGTTAGATCTTTGATCCATTTTGCTCTTAGTTTAATACGTGGTGAGATATATAGGTTTACATTCATTCTCCTGCTTAGTTTTCCCGGGACCATTTATTAAAGAGGCTTTCTTGCTGGAGATTAAGCTCAGTGGTAAGTGTTTGCCTTGCAAGCACAAGGCCCTGAGTTCGATCCCCAACACAAAAAAAAAAAAAAAAAAGAAAAAAAAAGGCTTTATTTCCTCCATCATATATTTTTGGCCCCTTTGCCAAAGACCAGATAGCTGAATGTGTCTGGGGCTGTTTCTGCATCCTCTGTTCTCTTCCACTGATCCATGTGTCTGTTTTTGTGTCAGTACCATGCTGTATTTATCACTGTTATCTTTGTAATGTAACTTCAGGTCTGGGATTGTGGTGTCTGCTGCTTTGCTCTTATTGCCCAGGATTGCTTTTGCTATTCTGGGTCTCTCTGGTTCCATATGAGTTTTAGGATTATTGTCTCTAGTTTTGTGAGGAATGCTATTGGTATTTCGATTGGGACTGCATTACACCTGTGTATCAGTTTTGGAAGTGTGGCTTTTATGACTATATTCATTCGTCTATCCAGCAAGAGGGAACATCTGTTGTCTGATGTCTTCTTGTCTCCCTTTTTCAGAGTACTATAGTTTTCATTATAAAGGTCTTTTACTTTCTTGGTTAGGTATATTCCTAAGTATTTAATTTTTCTTGATGCTACTGTGAATGGTATTGTTTTCCTACTTTCTTTCTCAATGAGTTCATTTTGGTATTCAGGAACATTATATCTAATTTAGCAGGGTTTTTCTAGTAACCTTTATTTTTTAAAAATAGATTTTATTTTTTGGAACAATTGTCGATTTTAGAAAAACAGTGCAAATGATTCCCTTGTTCTTTCCCTCTAGCTTCCCCTATCTACAGTCTCTATCAGGATGGTCTGTCTGTTACAGTTAGCAAACCAATATTACTACATCTTTATTAACCAAAGTCCATACTCCTGTATTCATGATTCTATAGTTTTGGCCTAATGTCTCTTTTCTATGCCAGGGTTCCATCCAGGGCACCATACTGCATTTAGTTGCTGTGTCTCCTCTTGCTGTGGCCCCTTCTCAGACTTCGTTTCGATGACATTTCTTAGGGGTGTGGGTCAGGAATTTTGAGGGGTGTGGGTCAGGAATTTTGTAGGCTCTCCTTCTATAGGAATTTTTCCCAATCTTTGCCTCATTATTAGACTAGCTTTATGGGATACTTTTGGGAGAAAGACCAGAGTTAAAGTTCCATTTTTGTTATATCAGGGGTACCTATTATCAATATGATCTATGATTGTTAGTGTCGATGTTGACCACCTCAGAAACCTATGTATGTATATTGGTCCATGTATATATATGTCTGTGAATATTTCTGTATTGTGACCATCTGTGTCTATTTAGTAACTACACATGAGCTCACTGATTTCTCTACCTTATCCCACTGCCACATGGATTATTCTAGCTTCCTTCCTTGTTTAGCTATAAAACCCTGATGGAGGAGTGAGAAACCTCACTCCAACCATCTGCCATCCAGGTAGGAACTGGATACGTATCCAACAGTATTGAAATTGTTAATCTGTGCCCTTGAGGAAGCCACTGTACCAACTAAGGGACAGTGCTTATGTGTAGATCTCTTTGCCTATGGTCTTACAGACCACACACACTTCCAAAGTTACATAGGTTACTCCCCTCACCCCTTCAGTGAGGTTGCTTCACGTATTTATGATGGATGCCCTGTGTGCCCTGAAGAATTATCAGACCACATTAAGATTCCCACTAATTGTTGCAAGTAGGCTTTATCAAGGAGCTTTTGACAGCCCTTGGCTGCTTAGTCCATTTCTTCTGAACACAAATGTTACAAGAACCTAAGATCAGATTATATATGCATCTGTTTAGGCTTCTGTTTGTCTCTTAGTTCACTTCAGTTCCTATTTATGGACTGCCTTCCTATTTATTGACTGCACAGTGCACTGTGCTGGGTGTAAG
The DNA here is from genome assembly GCA_004026905.1 of Hystrix cristata. Classification (NCBI taxonomy): domain Eukaryota; kingdom Metazoa; phylum Chordata; class Mammalia; order Rodentia; family Hystricidae; genus Hystrix; species Hystrix cristata. Next base: position 20,813 of record PVJO010021390.1, on the reverse strand, counting down.
AGGTATGTAAATGGGAACATCCCAGCTCAGGGCCCCAGCAATGTGTAGGGTCAGGGTAGGCAGATACTGAGGTAATTCATACCTGGCAAAAGAGAGAAACAAAGGTGAAAATAAGTTTGAGAAGTTATTTGTAATTGGTGTCTACATGGAGAATACAGCATTTGAGGGAGGATTTTCAAGGAGGACTGGATTTCTTTAGCTGGAGGTGCACTTTTCTGGGAAGGTGGAGAAGAGTTGGTCTTACGAAAAAGCATGAGAGACAGATCTTAGAAGACAGAGGTGAGGGGGGCAGAACGAACTTCATATGTTACTGTGGTTTGAATATGGTTCGTTTGCTCTGAAAGTGCTGTTGAAATTGGATTGTCACAGGAGTGGTGTCAGGTGTGAGACCTGTAAGAGGTGATCGGGTCACTAAGAGGGGTTAATTCCTTTCTTGTGGGATTAGATACGTTACTGCTAAAGTGGGTTGTATAAAGTGAGGGAAGTTTAATTTTAAAGACAGATTTTCAGTAAGGCTCCCACGTGATAATACAGAGTGTCTGAAACCTTTGTTTCTGCTGGTGAGGGACAGTGAGATCAGAGCAAGGAAGGGGGACATGTGTTGTGGATGTGTATTGAGAGAATGGGTTAGAAGGAAGCGCAGCACAGTTGTGTCTCAGCTGTTTGCACCTGTCCAAGTCAATAGTGAATTCACACGGGAAAGGCCACTTGGCACGGACCTTGAATCCCGAGAAGTTGTTCCTGAATATCGGGCTCTTGCTGCTAGTGGCGGTGGCTCGAGAGCATCACTGTGGGTAGAGGCACAAATCTGGGGTCATTGTGACGGAAAAAAATGAGCCAGGGCAGGAGTCAGCCTTGTGCATAATTATGCTGGGGAGCGCTTAGGTGGCCTGCAGCCTCAGCTCTAAATACTTACTGTGTTTTGTAATGTAATCTCCACAAGTACTCAGGTGGTCACTGATGACCACGGAGGGATTGGGTGCCGGTCTGCAAGAGATAAAGGAATAAGAAGATAGAGAAGAATCAGCAGCTGTAGCCCTGGGCCATACTTGCAGGAAGTGTGCTGTTGACAGGGGTAGAGGAGAAAGGGTGGCAGTTCAAGGAGGAAGAAGAAAATGCCAATATTTTCCTGTTACTTTGTTTGAAATGAAATAAATGAGGGGAGGGGAAGGAACAAGTAGCAGGGAAGAAGCTGAAGGTGCAGAAGAAGGGCTCTTGGAGTGGCACGTTCTAGGCGGAAGCTGTGGTCTTGTGGGCTGAATTGAACCTCTTGCAGCCAGTCCCCACGTTAAGGTCTTAACCCTGGCACCTCAGCGTGGCTCTACTTGAGGAGAGGGCCTTCGAAAAGGTAGTGAAGTTAAAGTGAGGCCATGTGAATGGCCCTCGTCCATATGACTGCATCCTTCTAAGAGGAGATTAGGTAGGCCCATGGAGCAAAGGCCATGCAGAGATACAGAGAGAAGGTGACCATCTGTAAGCCAGAAGGGAGCCTTGGGAGAGGCCAGCCCTGCTGCCTCTTGGATCTTGGACTTCCAGTCTTCAGTACTGGGAGGAAATAAGTTGCTGTGGTTTAAGCCGCTTATTTGGCTATGGTGGTCCTAGGAAACTAAGATGCAGAGGAACCGAAGGCTTGAGGAGTCCAGGAGAAATTTCCAACAGCTGATGTCAAGACCATCTCATCAAACGGAGAAGAGGGTGGAATGATGACCGAAGGGTGATTTGTACACAGATGAGCTCAGATACCATAAATGTGTGGGACCCACTCTTGTGGCTCAGGTGTAAATCAGTATGTGTGCATGTGTGTGATCACAAACATACTGGCATGCACAGAGGTCTCACCCATCCTGCATTTGGAGAGGTAGAACATGGGGATGTCTGAGTTAAGAACTTGGGTGGTGTCTTGGCTGCTGTAACAACAGTGGCTTGGCCTGGTTTCAGCTTTTAGTACAGCTCTGGAGGTTTGGGAAGTCCCAGATCAAGGTGCCCTCAGATCCGGTGTCCGGTGATGGCCCCTTCCTGGCTTACAGATAGCCACTTTCTTTTTGTATCCTCACATAGCAGACAGGGGAAGGGAGGTGGAGAGGAAGGAGGAGGAGGACAGGAGAGTAGAGGGAGAGAAAGCAACCTAGCTGGGGCTCTCATGTGGCCTCTTAGGACCAGTCTCACCTCATAATATTGTCACACAGTTTAGGGGATTGACACATGGACTTTGAAGATACGAGCGTTCAGTCCGTAACAGATGATGGTTCATAAATAGGACAAGCAATTAATCAAAAGCTTTGAAAGTTATTAGGTTAGCTCCCAAGCTCCTAGTTGAAAGGCAAGAGAAGGGGAGAGTTTAATGTCTCTTCCCAGCCAGAGTCCTTCTTTCTGTTCTCTATCTACCAGCATTATATTTGCCCTTTCTTTGGTGAAGGCAGATTTTCAGTAAGGCTACCACATGATAATACAGAATATCTAAAATCTTTGTTTCTGCTGGTGAGATTTTTGGAGGCCTGTCTGGCCTCAGGACAGGGGGAAGAGAGGAGGAACGAGACTGATGGTGGTTCTCTCAGGCCTCCGCTCTTCTCACAGTCACTCTACTTAGCCCAAGAGGGTTGCTCTGAAGCATCTTTTCTTCCTGTCAACCTTTCCAAGTGTGAAATCCAGCTGGACCCCTCTCTGGGCTGGATCTAAGCGTGGAGACAGCTCATGGAGCGGTCACACAGGCTTGGACTTTCTTGATGGTACAAGATTTGTGTGGTGTCTGTCTCTTCAATCAAAAGGAAATCAAGTTTACTAAATATGTCTGCTTTCCATCCCTGTAGTGAAAATACATGAGGTAACGAACTTACAAAGAGAAAAAGCTTACTCTATTGTGGTTTGCAGTTTTGAGATTGCAGTGTATGATTGGTTGGCGTGTTCGCTTTTGGACCTGTGGTGAGGCTGCGTATCAAGGTGGACGCAGGTGGCAGCATAAAACCCACTCAGCTCATGGCTGGGGAGGAAAAGAGTGAGAAACAGGGCTGGAGTCCTGCTCCGTCCTTGAAGGCCACATCCCCGGGGACCCAAAGACTTCCACAGGGTCCCACCTCTTGAGGTTCCACTACCTCCTATCTGCACCAAGCTGGGGACCAAGCCTTTAACACATGAGCCTCTGGGGACTTTCTGGACCTAAACTGTAGCGCTAAACACTTTTGGGAGGGGATCTTTTAAAGTTCTTAAAATCCACATTCACAAATCTTATAAACAGGCTTTGTCAGATCTCATATCCTGATGTTCATCACACATGGTCCTCTTACACAGGTAGCTCCCCCCACCTTCCTTCTTCCTCTGCCTCTATTTGTGTGATGGCCTGGGGGTGTTTTACTGAGATTTGACTATTCTGGTTTAGGTTCTGGTAGAGAAAGGTTGGAATCTTGCCTGAAGGCTAATGTCCGTCTTCATGTTAATAAGCTGAGACGGGTGAGTTCTGGGAGTAGAAACAGGTAAGAGGGGGCTAGATGGATGAGGGATGCCCTGAATGGGGCCTTCACAGGCGGCATCTGGGGGCCACCTGGAGCTGGGAAGGGGGCGCCTGAGGGAGGCCTCTTTTTCCTGGCATCCGCCAGGGACGCGACTGTCTCAGAACTGGATGCTCTGTGACTGTGTGCTTTTTGAGGTGCTCGGACCTTGGGCAGAAACCTGCCTTCAGTCATTCTAACGTTGCTCTGCTGTGCTTCAGAGTAAAAGGAAGGGTTTGGTCTGTGCTTTGGTGTGGCTGTGAGGAGTCGGACTCTCCTTCCCACCTGTGATGAGACCATGTCTCAGTCAGCATGGGCCCTAAGAGAATGTGAAGTTTGCCTGGAAGACATTTTAGGCTGTAAGGTCTGGGATGTGATCTTTTGAGTGCTGATCTTAGATATTGTTCCTTTTATTTAGGAGAAGTAGCTTTTTTATTACTGAGGCATAACACATGGAATCCCTCAGTACGAGATCATTTCTCAGAAACAGAAACAGATAATTTCTCAGGGTGGAGGACCCTGCTGCTGCCAGGTGAATTTCACCTGTTTCATTAGTGCTAGCACCTTGCCCTGGTGCTCTGGCTCCCTGGGCCCAGCCTGCCCTGCTGAAGAGGAACCTGTATTTAGAGAATGTGCTGGGTCCCTGGCTTCCTCTGATCGTGTCTGCCTGGGTGCCCGTTGTCCCGTGGGGCCCGTCAGTGAGCTGAACTGTAGAGGAAGGAAAACTCTTCCCACCGGAGGAGGAAAGCAATCTTCTCAAATGCCAGGGCCGCTTGGCCAAGACGCTAGTACTCACTGAAGTCTGGGAAACAGGACGCACGGGAGCTTGTGACCTGTGATGGAAACCGAAAACAGAAAAGGTAATTTCTAGGTCTCTATCATTTCTAAATACAATAGCTACAGAATTGAAAAGTGAGCAGCTGATTTTTTTCGTGCCCTCAATAGTGCAGTCAGCACCTCCTTGTCTGCCAGACTCGGGCTGGGGTGAGAGGGGAGGGATTAAGAGGAGGTAGAGGGCTGTGTTTCTCCGCTGAAAAAGGTTCATGCACATGGACTCTGGGTGGAAAGTAAGAGCTGTCCCCTAGCTGTCTTTCTGTCTCTCCTACCTGTCCATCTGTCCGTCCATTCATCCATCCATCCTTTTCTAATGAAGAAACACCAGGATCCCTTAGTCACTGTTGCTTGTGTCTGTTAATTCAGAACTCTCTCTAGCCTTTGGTGTGAAGTTTTAGTATAAAATGGTTCTCTGCTGAGCTTCAATTAAGTGGCTTCTTTCATTTGTCTGTCCATCTATCTGTCCATTCTTCCTTCCTTTCTTTTTTTTTTCCTGTCCTGAGGACTGAACCACCACTGAGCTACATTCTCAGTCCTTTTAATTCTTTTGTTTTGAGAAAGGGTCTCACTAAGTTGCCCAGGGTGAGCTTGAACTGGCAATCCTCCTGCCTCAGCCTCCCAAAGTGCTGGGATTACAGGTGTGCACAATCATGCCTGTCTTTAAGTGGCATCCTATGGGACCTGAAATCTAGATTATTTTCTAAAATGGACCCCAAATTTTATATTTGGAGGAAAAAAGCAGTGTCTTTTCACATGGTACTGTCAAACTACAGGTATAGCCAAAGGATATTTAAGAATAAGTTATTGTCACCATCAGAAACTGGGTAGCATGAACACTAAGGTCATAACTGCATATACCAGTGAAATAAGAGAAAAATGATAATAGTTTTTTCTATTGGTGAACATCACACTGAGAGGTTAGAGATGGGAAAATTCGGGGTGAGATGGAAATTGGAGATCTTTAGGGATATGTTTGGAAGTTCACTGAGGATTCTTCTTTTCTGCATGTTTGAGTAGAATTTCCCACTGCATCACACTTCTCTGCTGCTCCTTATTCCGCTCAGCTCTCAGGGAGTGGGCTCTGGAGCCGCCCAGTGTGGCTGAGTCCAGCCAGCCTGTCCCACATCCTTGCTGACCCTCAGTCTCCTTTACTTGGCCTTTGGGAGTTTGGGGGAAGTGCCGGGAGAGATACTTGCAGGAAGATTTGTGTAGGAGCAAAAAGACACATTTCTGTAGACCATGAGGAGGGGTAGAACCTGTGAAGATTTTCCTTTCAATGAGAACCAAACTTGGCCCATCCATCCATGCATCCATCCATTGTCATTCATTCAATAGGGCCCTTGCTGCAAGCCCTGTGACAAAGGCAGAACATAAATTTCTTGATTTGGGAGATACTCAGATTCATTTTGAGTAGATAAAATTTATATACACAAATAGCTAAAGACTAGTGTATTGCATTAAAATTTTCAAACTTTTTCTAAAACAGCGGGCTTTAAATAAAATCAGGCATCTGATATAAATGTGTATTCATTCTAGGAAGTAAAATTCCACCTGCCTTGTCAGTCCTTTCCTCCCAACCGGTGTGGGCCTTTCCCAGGACCCCTGGGGCTCCTGTGGCACAGTTGCAGAGTGCTGTGCTTTGTCGTGAAGCAAAGCCTTGCTGACATGGAGTGGTGGTGGATCTCGGGGGACGCCCACTGGGTACCAGAGACTTTGGAGAAAGTGTCTTGGAAGAGGGAGGACGTGAAATGTGCCTTGAAAGGGGTGTTATGTTTGGCCACAGGCCCCACGAGAAGGGGGACATACTTTGTGGCAGAGTGGAGCCCAGGAATAAAATGACCAGCAGAGATGGGTATTAGGTGTATGTGGGGTCCGTCAGGGTCCAATACGACGGAGCGCTGAAGCTGGGAAAGTAAGGAGAGTGTACGAAAGGAGAAATTGATAAAGACGTAGGCAGTGTTCAGGGAAAACAAGAATAGTGCAGGATCTTGGGCTCCTGGTGGCTGTGAACATTACTGGGGGCAAGAGGAAGTTGCTATTCCTGAGCCCAGAGAGAAAGCTGGGTCACGTGATGGGAGTTGTGCCCTTTGGTAGAAGGATATAACCTGTCTCTGGTAACCTTCAGGGAGAAATCTAGAGAAATAAATACCCCAACTTTACTCTCTTTCCTACCAGGACTTTTCGTTTCCAAACCCACCTAGGAGCCAGGCACCAACTGCACCCATAAAGATCTGCCTCGCCAAGCCCAGAGAATAGTGAGACGGCTGAGGAAGGGATCTGGATGGATGAACAAAAAGTCACCAGAGAGAGCTGCTGGGCCAGAGCCCAAGGAGTGTGTCAGTTAGCACTTGCCCTAATAATGCTGTGTAATGAACAATCCCCAAGTCTCAGCAGAATGTGTGTGTAACACTGCCATTTCTCCTCACAGGGTTGTGGGTGGGTTGATATCGACAGCCTGGCCAGGTGCTCTGCTGCTCTCTATAGTCCTGTCCTGGCCATGGCAGCTTTGCCTGTATGTGTTCATCCTCAGGCCCAAGCTGGAGGGCAGCAGCTCCCCAGGGGAGCTATGCAAGAAGGCAAACCCAGGTGACATAGTGCATTTCAAGGCTTTGGTTATATCACTAATTCTGCCCAAAACACCTTGCAGGACTGAACCCAAGTCAAGTGGCAGGAAAAAGGAGAGGGGACTGCCAGGCTGCAAGGCAAAGGAGTAGATATGGGGAGGTGTGAAGAATAGGAACTAGTTACTTGATCTGCTGAATTCTTGGTGGGACGGTGAGGTGAGAATGTGCTGTGTAGGGGGAGGATTCATATAGGTAACTATGATGTCGCAACTATTTATACTGCTTTCTTCTAGTATCCATTCTTCCTTCTTGTCATAGTAATAAAATCTTTAGCTTGGTCTGTGACTGTATTTCCCAACAAAATGTTTTGCCAGTTCCCTCACAATTAGGTGAGGCAATTTGACTGAAGGTCTGGTTAACGAGATGTGAGTGGAAATGAGATATGTGATTTGTGCCCTTCAAGGGAGGAGTTCGATTTCCCATCTCTTCCTTGAGGCTGCTGTGTGGATTGTGGTGTGGCTGGTCATACGATGGGATGGCAGAGCAACAAGAAGACAGCAGGCATGTGGCTCCCTCGGCCGCTGCAGTCAGATGTGAGGAAAAGAAGCCTCCATCTGTTTTAGGCTGTGGTTATTCTGGGTCTTTATTTCAGCAGCCAAATCTGTAACTAATACAAATTGACAGGAACTTCTACTTTGATAAATAAATGCAGGCATAACCCAGAAAGAGGTATAACTTTTTTTTTTTAGCATTCACTGGTCTAAGGGAGCACAGATACCGTAATTCTTGTCTTTTCCCCGTGTTATCCTCTCTGGGATTTGGAAAGGACGTGCGCTTGGTGAGATAACAGCATCTCCCTTTGGAGGAGGCAGAAGTAATGCCAGGGCTTGTTCCCTATGCTAGTAGCCTCTTGTCTGAATACATCACACAGCTAGGCAGAGAGTAGGCTTCAAACCTGGGCCTGCTGGGCCCCAAAGCCCTCGCTCCTTTCATTTGTCCTGCATTAGGCCAGAGGGCTCAGGGACTTGAGAACCCAGGATGGTTTCTCCACAGAGATCGCTCTGGACGTCCATGGCCATGGGAGCCAAACTCTCACTTCCTGATGGCGAAAGGACTGCTCTAGTGCTTTTATCTAAAGCCCACAAATCAGAGTTCCTACATCATCCCTCTGTTTCTGTTAGAAAGAGACAGTACTCTGGGTACCTCGGCTGATTTCTTACAGCCAAGAGGAATGAAAGACAGTGCAGGAAGCACAGGCTGCTGACGAAGTCACTGTTAAAGCATGGGAGACACACGACAGAGAAGAGGCTGGTGACCTGGATTCAAACCCCAGTTCTTGGGATAATAACTCGGCCCATGTCTTCTTCGGTTTCTTTGAGTAGTATGTGTCAAATTCCTAACCCACAGTAGATGCTGCCATGGCTACTGTGGAGCACTGGGGACTCGTTTATGTTGTGCCTGGCCCAGCTCCTTTGCTCCAGGGCAAAGGAACTGATTTTTAAGAATCTTCTAACTCCCTGCAGCTTCCAGCAGCGATTGAGTCGGGCACTGTGAATGGTGATTAAATAATACAGCATGCTCTGGCAGCAGATTTTGGAAGACTGGCCGAAGGACAGTTCTCCATTCCTGGCCCAGGAGACTAATTTGAGACCCTTTGGTTAAGCCCACTTAATGGGCTGTCCACATGAATTGTGGGAAGCGGCTCCAGGCCTGGCAGTTGACTCTTCCCGGGTTGCACAGCGGTCACTGCCTTGCAAACTCGAGGATAATGAGTCCCTGGAGGGGGCTAGGGCCTGGGATATGATTTCGGCCATGCTATATGGGGCTGTCAGGGAGAGTTCATTCATATCTTCATTTCCTGAAAAATGCAAAATCCAGGGCAAACTTGGAGCAGTCAGCTTCACCCTGCTTTCCTCAGGCCCTTTGGCTACCTGGTCTGCCTGGGCAGGCTGCATACTTATTTGAAGAAGGATATGTAAGAGAGGAGGAAGGAAGATAAGTGGAGCAAAGTGTTGTCAGCATCTTTGTCATCAGTGTTGTGATTTAGAAGATAAATATAATGCTGTGCCATTAAGGGATTCTTCCCAGGAAAACGGAATACTTGGAGGAAACTTCTGACACTGAAAAGTTTGCGCAAACTTGTAAACCTGTGAGTAGGATAGTTTCCTCATCACAGTGCCTCACAGGACATGCTTCTAAAGCTTTTCCCTGACCCTGGGCCATATTTTGGTAAACAGAATGAATGAGGGTTACCATCCAACTCTTTTTCTCTCATCTTCCATTCATTTTGATATATAGTTTTTCCTTGTTACCCGTAAGTTCCACATCTGTGAATTCAACCAACTGTGGATCAAAATACTGTAGAAAAATTGTACACTGAACATGTACAGACTATGTTCTTGTCATTCTCTAAATGATACAGTATAACAAATATTTACATAACATTCACATTAGGTATTGTAAATAATTTAGAGATGATTTAAGTATGTGGGAGGATGCGCCTAAGTTGTTGGCAAATCCTGTGCTGATTTACGTATGTAAAGGACCTGAGCATCCTTGGAGTTTGGTATCCAAGGGGTGTTCTGGAACCAGCCCTCCCTGGATCCTGAGGGATGGCCGTATATAGTTAATATACAGAAAACAGACGGTTAGCGATGTTTCTTCATTCCTCTTGTTTGGCTTTTCTTACTCTGTAGTCCTTCCAAGATTTCCTAACTGATCAGCCACATTAGCCTTTCTTTTGAAAGCAGTTCAGTGAGCCTGCAGGTTATCTAGTCCAGTGAGGGAGTCTCCCTGTGTATCTACAGAGCACGTGGTGTGAGCCATTGGTGTGGAAGGAGGAAGGAATCAGCCAGGCAGGTGTGCTGGGAAATGAGTCCCACAAGAAGTGATGCTTGAGCTGTCTTGAAGGTGGTACTTCCCAGGTAAAGAAGGTAGTGAGCAAATCCAGGAAGAGCGTGGAGGTGAGGCAGAGCATGGCGAAAGGTTAGGTAGTATTGTTTGCCTGTTGAGTACGTGGGCAAGGGAGGGCTGAAGATGGAGTTGGGAGCTGGTCCCTGGTGGGGCCTGTCCTTCATGGCACCTGGGATCCTGGTGAAGATTTTTAAGGTGGGAGTGAGGGGAAGGATGGACTTGGATTTGGGGGATATAAGAATAGAGAACTAAGTGAGGCATAGTACATGCTTGTAGTCCCAGCCACGTGGGAGCCTGAGACAAGGAGGATTGCTTGACCCCCAAGAGTTTGAGATGAACTTGGGCAACAGGAACACATGTCAAAACAACAACAACAAAAACAAAACCCAAATACGAAGAACCTGGTGAGATGTGCTTTCTTGAAAAGTGCCTGTGACAGGAATGTGGGCAATGGGCATATCTTATACCTGAGCCCCACTTTCCTCCTTCCTAAAGCAGAGCAATAGGTTGTTGTGAAGACTAGACTTGCTCATATATCTGCAAATGGTGTCTGTACGTAGTGTGTTACTGTAATATGACTTGGATCATGAATGAGTCAACAAGTCACATATTTTCCAGAGATCAGTCTGCTGTGGCAGAATGCATGTGCTTGGTTTTGTGACCTGATTTACACGGCCGTCCACCTCCTTGAGCATCTGTTGTGTTAAAAGGGAACATCTATGACAGCTTGTTGTGTACTTGGGTGACATCCTAACTGCTACAAATCAGAAGGGTGGGCCGGGTGGCCTAGTCAGTACTGATCACTGAAGAGGAAAGTGCTTTCTCTTGTTTCTTCCTGCCTTGTTCTGCTTGCAATCTTTCAAGAGCTATTTAGAGAGAAAACTGCTCTCTTCTCATAGTAAATCTGGTGGCTGAAAATCTCCTTGTATTTTACTAAAACTCTCCTTTCCAAAAGCGCGTAGTTGTCGTTAAGCAAATAGGAAGCAGATGTAGAAATAGCTGGGAACAGAGATTGGTCCGCGAGGTGCCTTGTAATGTGTGATGGTCACTGGATTTTGCGCCGTGTGTTATGAAGAAGGATGTTGCTTCCTCAAGAGACGAGAACATGTCCAAGACTTCGGTGTGAATCCTGCCTCCGCCATGCAGCACTGGCACAACCCAGGAGATCGCAGTGCCTCCCTGAGCCCCAGTCCCTGCAAAGCAGGGAGTATAAAAGGCCCACTTCAGGGGTGTTGGGAGGAGCACCCGAAACAATACCTGACAAATAACAGACCCCCATTAGCTAGCATTAGGGCTGGTAGGCCGGCATTCACCTGTTCTGATGATGGCGTCAGAACGATTAAGTCAAACCTCCTTCCACACACAAATCTCAGCTGACATTTGAAAAACAGGAAGGACATGAAAAAGAACCTGAGTTTAGTCTATGATAGTCCTTGAGGTCTTGGAATAGCGGGCCTGCCTCTTATTGCAGACCTGGGTGACTTAGGACTTAGCCTGATGACAAGGGCCCCTGCCAGCCTGACTAGGTCAGAGAGACCAGACAAGAGGGTGTAAAGATACTGTGCAGGTGGCCATTCCCGGGCTGCAAAGAAGGGCAAACTGCACCTGCATGAGCACGGGCCGTGCAGCTGCAGGTGTCAGCCACACGTTTTATTTGGGTTAAGTAGCAGCACTGCCCAGGAGACGCTTGGGGGTAGGGAAGGGATGGACTCTGTTCAGTGCCTCATTCCAGCGCTCTTGATGTTGGACTTGTCAACGGCAAGGCAAGGGGTGGAAGGAAGATGGCTTAGAGGAAAGGTTCTTTGTCAAAATTCAGCACTGGCCAGAAGTCTGTTTTTGCGCTTCATTGTGCACATGCCTTGGAGTCGATTTTGGAACGTGACTTAAGAAAAACAAACTTTCCAAACAGCATAGAGCTGGTTGTCTTCTTTCCAGCATGTCTGCCTTTGGCCAATGTGTTGCCGTACTCTCCTGACAGTACTGGCTCTGCCGTGGGCCGCCTCAGACCAAGTCTGTTCACTCCTCAGCCAGGGAACGGGGCCTTCGAGATGGCCCTTCCCTCCTCACCACTCCTGCTCGCCACCAGGAGCAAAAGCACACCTTGACTTAACTGCTTCCGCCAGGTGACCAGGCTCACATCACGGGCGGCGGCCAGTGGTGACTCAAGCCATGTTGGTGCTCTCTACCTCCAAAATACACAAGAATATTTCCAGACACCTCAGGTGATTCACTTCTCTGAGGAAACAGTACATTAAAATATATCTAACACATATGTATTTATTACCTCAACTGAAAAAATTCTTTGCCAGTGGGTAGAATTGAATCTGACAAACCCTATGAGATTTTATTAGTACCATTATTGTTTTCTTTGGCTCCATGTATTACATTGGTAAAATGACAAAAAAAAAAAAAAGAAATTGTAAAAGGCAAATATTTTGTACAAAAATACAAAGTTTTAAAAGCTCTTTAAGTATATTTCATATTACTAAGAGTTGGCCTATATATCTGTATGTCTGCATAGTTTTCCTATATTTGGGATTTTAGAAATGTTAAGGTACTGTTTACACAGTGTATATTTAAGTTCTTCCCACAGCTCAACAACCTATGGTGGTCTTTTTCTGATTGGAGTGTTTCATACTTTGGAAGATATAATTTGTGTAATTGCAGTTATTGGCTGAGAAAAATCTATGTGATTCAGTCCATCTGCACACTGAAAATCAACATGTCACACTGGGGGAACATTCTGGTTCCCAAGTTCTTGGGTAATGGCAAACAAACAGTAGCCACCAATTTTTTTCAGTAATTGTTTTCCAGTGCCTTTTCCCCCGAGTCTGGTGAGAAGGTGATGCAGTTCGAAGGGAGTGTCCTTTGCCCTGGAGAAGCCATTGGAAGATTTGTCCATGTTACTACATCAAGGCCCATTACGATACTGATGATAGTCCTAGAAGAGAGGATCAGGGTGGGGGTTAGTTTTGCTTAAGGAATGAAGTTAATGTACAATTCAAAAAGAAAAAATCTTTAGGAATGATTCTGAAACACATCATTCAACAGTGTTTTTCTTTTTTTAAATTGAAATTTACCCAAAATTACACAAATTTACAGACCATAATACATTGTGCCATTTGCATATAACAACAAGCAATGTAAACAACCACACAGATGCAGTATTAAGTCAGAACTACATAAAGTTGACTATAGTACATAGTGTACATGTTTTAAGTTTGGGTTATTAGGTTCTTGTTTTTAGGATACCTTCATTTCTCTGAATTCTCATTCCCTGCCCCTGTTGCCCTCTTCTTGTTCCCTTGGACCCTTTGCCTATTGGGTGAGATCTGTCCCCTTGTCTTTTTGTATCCATTATTTACCATTTTCTTTGTATTTTGCCTCACTCAAATGAGGGATATGGTATTCAAGCTTGCGAGTCTGGTTTATTTCAGTCAGCATTATGTTTTCCAGGTCCATCCATTTTCCTATAAATGACTCTAATTTCTCCTTCTTTATAGCTGAATAGTATTCCACTATACACAGAAACTACATTTTGTGTATCTAGTTATCTGTTGATGGGTTACAGGCAGCTTCCAGAACTCAGCTATTATGAATTGTGCTGCTATAAACATGGGTATGCAAGTATTGCTGAGGTATGATGTCTTTAGCTATTTGGGGAAGACACCTAGTAGGGGAATGGCTGGTCAAATGGGATTTCTAATTTCAGGCTTTTGAGAAATCTCCATACTGATCTCCATAATGGTTGTACTAGTCTGCATTCCCACGAACAGTGTAGGAGAGTTCTTTTTTCACCCCAGCTATGCTAGCATTTGTTATTGTTTGATTTCCTAATGATTGCCATTCTTTCTGGGGTACGATGGAATCTTAGTGTTATCTTAATTTGCATTTCTCTAGTGGCCAAAGATGTTGAACATTTTCTCATATATTTGTTGGCCATTTGTATTTCTCCCTCTGTGAAATGTCTGTTCATTTCTCTAGTCCATTTCTTGAGTGGGTCATTCATTTTAGGTGGCTTAATTTTTTTGAGTTCTTTGTATATTCTAGATATTAGTCTTCTGCCTGAGGAGTAGCTGGCAAAGATTTATTTCCCATTCTGTAGGTTTTCTCTTCCCTCTACTAATTGACTCTTTTGCTGTACAGAAGTTCTTTAGTCTAATATAATCCCATTGGTTGATTCTTGTTGCTATTTCCTGTGCAGCGCTGAGGTTCTGTTTAGAAAGTCCTTTCCTACTCGTGTGTCTTCAGTGTTTTACCTATTTTGTCTTCCAGAAAGTTTAATGTTTGTTTTAATGTTTAGATCTTTGAAATCTAAAGTTCTTGTTTGGATTAAGTAAAAGCAGAATTTCATTTTGAAGGATAATTCTGGGTAAGCCTAGTTCCTACTCTAATCCCAAATGGCTGGACAAGGCATAGAAATGACAAGGCTGGTTACGTGTCACCATCGCTTAGGTTTCCACGTTTCTGCCCTCAGCTAACCAGGCTGTGAGTTCCTTATGTTCTGGACCAATCCCTGACACATGGGAGGTACTAAGTGATTGTCTGCTGAATGGGTATATTAATAACTTGTCCCCTAGTTACTTACAAGAATAATTTGAACAAACTATATTTAAGGGCTTGTTTACCACTGTCTTTTTAAAAAAATAAATTTTATTGAAATACAACTCACAAACCATACAATTCACCCATTTAAAGGGTTTAAAATTCAGTTTTGAGTATATTCACAAAGTGGTGTCGGCAAGATCTTAGAAAAGATTTTCCTCGTCTCCAAAAGAAAGCCAGTACCCATCAGCATTTATTCCCCATTTCTTCCACCCCCTACAAAATCAACTTAAAATCTAGTTCTGATGAAGAAATTGTGCATTCAGTGAAGCTTCTGGTCATCTTTTAAAGTCTAAGAAACTCTCTGAAGGCGTCTTTAGCTTTTGAACTTATAAGGGGCACAGACTATGTTCTTCCATCATTAGTACAAAATCAGCTTATTGTAGATGCATGGAATCATGTGTGGCCACCTGAACTGGCTGTGCTTAGGTGCCCATGAGAAAGGAATAAGGCTGGGCGCCATATCTCAAAGAACAATTAACTAAGTTACTGCCTTGAATGGCTAGGCCAACGTTTATTGAGTACTTGTATACCTGGCAAATTTATTAACTTCAGTACTTGGAGCAAGCCGAGAAAGAAGGTACTAGTTCTCTCAGCCAGCCCCACAATGGGACATAACTTCTGCAGCTCCCTATTAAACCCTATTGACTGCTTACCTGTCTCCCTGTCTCTTTCGCAAATGAAGTTGTTGATGTCTTCACACTGGAAATCGTTCCACTGCCCAGCATAAATCAACCCAGCACAGTCTTCTCCAGGCCCGTGGCCATGACCCCAGTTATCTGGCTGCCCAGCTTTCCAATTTCTTTTAACAAAACAGAAATGGAGTGTTATTTGCACAGTAATGTCACGGTTTTCTTTACTCATGAGAAGCAGAGGAATGTAAAAAACAAAACTGAAGCATATCATTTGTCCTGGAACGAAAACACACTGTTTAAAACTCTTACTCAGAATAAGAAGCAGCTGTTGGTAGAGAACCACAGCGTATTCCTGCCGGTTTGCTAGCTCTGCCACGATCAAGTAATTTACTGTCTTCATCAAGGGAGTGGATCCTTTTGGACTCCATGAGATGAATGGCTTTCAAATGTGCCCTGCACTGCTGATGTCTGAGCACGTGTGTGTGTAGAGCTGTGTGTAAATACACACGCACCATGAGGACATCACATGTGTATTTATATACGTGTGCCCACAGCCTTGTGAGAACCCAGAGACATCCTGCACATTTCAGTATCTTGTCTCTAACATATCAAGGTGTCAGGAGGACAAAATGGGAGGCCCTGGATTCACATTTACAAGAACCTACAATCGTAAACAACTAGTAATGGTTCTCTGGCTAAGATGTACATGGCTGATCACTTTAGAAAGAAGTAGTAATTTAACCTTACTGAAAATGACTCATACATTTCACTGCTGTTTTTGGGAGAGGAGAGACTCTTAAAAACAAGTTTTCCTTAGGATGAGCTCACTTGAGGCTTATTAACTTGGATGTTGCTGCTCACGGCAGCACTTTTCCAGAGTTCAGGGTTCCTGCCTCTGCTTCTGTGCAGTAAATCAGCTGTGCTTCGAGCTCCCATTCTTGAGGGCTAACTCTTTCTGAGGATGCAGATTTGTGCACAGAAGCTTGTGTTTTCTGGTCAGGAAGAGGAGCTGGCCTCTCGGGAGGGTCTGGAAGAACACGTGCAGGAGGAGGCACCACACACCGGTTGCCACTCGGTCCCACATTAGCCACAGACGTCCTAGAGTCCCTGGGGAAGAGTTCGTGGTGCCCTCCGACTTCTGACAGCGAGAGCAGCAAAACCAGAGGGCAGTGGGAAAGGACGGGCGAAGTCTGTAGTCAGAGTGGGGAGGCAAAGCAAAATGGACATTGCCAACTCCAAATGATTTAGGAAATGATGGAAAGATAGTCTAGAGCTGTGACGGCGAACCTTTTAGTGACAACCGCCCATTCTGCAACCCCAAACCCATGTATTTATTATAAAGTGCCAACACTGCAATTATACCTGAATACTGAGGTTTGAGTTTAGAAGAAACAACTCATTAAAGTCTTTTAAAAGAAAAACAAAATGACACACAGCTATAGGTTTGCCGCCACTGGTCCAGAGGAAAGCAATGGCTGATCAGAGTAAGAAAGGGATGACACTTAGGAGGGAGACTGAGAAAACTGTCATTCACTCGTGCACAGCACATGCACACTGTGTGCCAGGTATGATCCAGCTCCAAAGGGTGCAACACCGTACAGGGAACAGACACGTTCCAGCTCTCATGGGACTTAAATGACAGACAAGATAGATGGATTCAGAATCTCAGGCTAGCAATGCCGCACAGAGAGAAATGAAGTTGGGAGGAAAAAATAGTTAACTTTGATGTCTGCTTTCTTGTATATTTCTGTCCAACTTGCCACATTTGGAAATGTCAGTGATGTCTGAACTGTTTGATCTCATTCATGTCCATTCTGCTCATTTCTGTCAGTAACGGGAGGGAATCAATTCCAGTTTTGTTCACAGAATTTGAGATCTAGGACTCCTGAATTTGTTAGGATGGGACATTTGATAGTCTTACTTTCTCGGTTAACCAGCACACTGGTTAGGGTTTCTTTGGATTTAGAAGTGTGGCTTAGTAGTATTCTGATGCATTTCCTTTTAAGTCATTTTAAGTTGAGATAACTAAGTGATAGTCTTTGTCACCTGTCTCCATTTGGTTTTCCATTTCACTGGAATCCTTCACATATAGTACTCAAAGCTTCCTAGGACTAAAAGTGGAAGGCACTTTTGTGGGGGTGGGAGGTGGGGTACCCGGAAGTCGGCCACAGCCAACTTCCTCCTGTAGACAGAATACCTAGAGTCTCAAAGAGTCTCTTTGGAAAAGCTAAAATGACAGGGAGTAACTTGTGGCAAAACCTCAGTGTGCTCATCATACATGAAGAGAACAGGGCAAGCTCACTTAAATATGCCTTAACCTCATTCACAGGTAGATTCTGTGCTGAAAAGCCCCAAGTCCCACATGGCAATGTCCACATCACGGAAGTGATGAGCTGGTGGCATATGTACTTCTAAGTACACCAGGAACCGGGAAACACTAGAACACTGAGAGTTCTAGCGAGCTGGAAACGTGCAAGCCTAGCAGCTGGTGGATGTGGAGCACCCAAGGATTTAGGGGTCATCCTAGTGGAGGCCAAGCACATACTCTCATCCTTGGGATGAGTGTCTTCCAACCCTACAACTTCGTACACACATTTCCTCATCTGCCACAAGACTGACTGAGGCTAATGTGGCTGAGAAACATCTGCTGGTAAAGCCTGGCCTCAAAACAGGAAAATGATAGTGGTCAGAAATGTTTCTCTGCAGCGGGATGTTCCCCCACTACAGGGTTGTGTTGTGGAAGATTCTCCTCTGGGCCAGCTAGGTTATTATCAAATTAGAGGACACAGATGTCTTTTCCAGTGTCCACTACTCTGCAGCTCTGCACTATAACACAAGGAGTGACATGATATGGAGCTGTTTGCAGGAACAGAAAGGCAGCCTGTGTTATCTTTGTGATTAAAGACAAAAGCTGCTGCATTGTTGCTTAAAACTTGACAGCATATTCCCACCCAATGATGGCCTGTGGACAAGAGGAAGGGAGGAAATGCAGTGTGTGCTGTGAAACTCTCAGGAAGATGGCAGCCCTGTGGTGATTTGGTGAGCAGGGTGGGTGAGAGCGGCCTTACTGCCCTGAGCAGAGCCTGCATCCTACCCACATCTGGTTTTGCTCAGCACAGGTGGCCTCTGTTAACAGTGACAGCCTGTCAAATGACACACCTACATTTATCCCATTAAGAGCCAGAAGCTCAGTTTAATATGCCCCTGGTGTCACAGTTCTATTTTCTGTTTCATTGCTTCTTGGTCTCTATCTCTTGGTACTTGTGTGTATGTGTGTGTGTGCGCGTGTACGTGTAGTGCTCAGGATTGAACCTGGGGCCTTGCATGCATGCCTTCTACTCGGGGAACAATTTGCTCTTCTTTTTTCTACCCTTGTATAATGGAAGCTTAGATCACTGATTTTCAAATTTGAAAAATTATTGCTAATACATGTGCCTTTTAGGCTATAAATGTCCCTCTAAACACTGTTTTAGCTGCACCCCATAAATTTTGACATTTTGATTCCTTTTCTGGTGCTGGAGATTGAACTCAGGGCTTCATGCTTGCTAGGCAAGCACTCTACCACTTGAGCTAAATCCCCAGCCCCTGTATTTTCATTTCTAAAAAACATTTTCAGATTTTCTTGGTGGTTCCTTCTTCTTTGATCCAAGATTTATTGTCATCTCATTTCCAAATATTTGGGATTTTATAGTGTTCTGTTATTTTTATTTATTTTTGGCCAGAGAACATACTTCATATATCTCCAGTTCTCTTACACTTACAAAGATTTGCTTTATGGCCCAGCATATAGTCCATTTTGATGAATGTACCATATGTATTTGAAAAAATACATATTTGCAGTTGTTGGGTGAAATGTTCCAAAATACCAATTTGTTAAATTAGTTGATTGAGACTACTATGATCCTATTGACTTTTCTATCTCCTTGTTCTGTTGGTAAATCTTTCACGCCCTGGTTTCTTTTTTTTTTTTTTTTTTAATTTTTTTATTATTTTTTACCAAGAACATGTATTGGTACATTGCATACATAATGATCATAATCAACATGGTTATTTTGTACCTGTACATGATACATCTTGGTTTTCCCCCCTTCCCCTCCCCTCCCTTCCACTCACCCACCCCTCCCTATTTGCAACAAGTGTAACTACACTTTACCATTTTTTCCCCTTTCATCTTACTTTTCTTTTAACCTTCTTCTTTATCCCCCTTTTCCCTATCAATCAGATACTTATTAGTACACATCGAATTGTTTCTCTGATATGAGAAACCATAATTGTAAATAAGCACGCCCTGGTTTCTTGTGTGCATGTTTGGGGTTGGAATGTCCCCTTCACTGTGACATGGTCCTGCAAATCAGCCTTTCCTGTGTGAATAGAACATGCTGCCCCAGGTCCCAAAAAGTCCCACAGGCCAGCAGACGGGCTGCTGCCGGCCAGGAATGGAGTTGTCACCGGTCTGCGGTCAAATGAGAAAACTAACGACAATGTGTACGTGTGTGTAACTGTAAGGGAAAAGGCTCTATGTATATCTTTAAGGCTCAGATTTGCGGGTAGCTTAGGTTTTAAAAACTATGACTTCTATCAGGAAAGCAAGTCTTGGTGGTCTCATCATCCTCCAGTCTCTGTGCCGAAACTGCACTGAGGTGGGGACCTGGCGCAGCACTGCCGCAAGCTGCCGCAGCCTGCATCCCACGCGGCCTTCCCCCAGCGGCCCGTCCTGCCCCGCACAGCAGCCGTGTCCACGTGGCGAGTCAGGCTGCATGTTCCGCGGGAAGTAAACCTCCTTCTAGGTCTGGCTGTGCCGCGCTTCCGGCATCTGTTCCATGTCGCTGTTGCTTTTTGCCTGCTTGTTCCTCTCAACCAGGCTCCACTAAATAACTCCGAGCTTGAAAGGCACAGGAGAGAGCCTTTCGGCCCCCCTCTCCAATTTAATGGTAACCACAAAGCCCTCAAACAATTTCAAAGAGGCTCTTGTGTGTGTGGGGGGGGTCAGGGGATAAGGGTAAGAGGAAAACTGGCACTGAATTCCTCTGCTGCTCAGGCAGGATCTGAATGGTGGCCGGGTGACTGACTTACGGCTTTGGGGGGAGTTTAAGAGGACTGGAGTTGATTCTCCTTTGAATGTTGGGTAGAATTGAGCTGTGACGCCGCCTGGTCCTGGGCCTTTCTTTGTTGGGAGGTTTTTGGTGACTACTTGTATCTCCTTGTTTGTTACTGGCTTGTTCAGGCTTTCTTCTTGATTCAGTCTTGGTAGGTTGTGTGTTTCTAGAAATGTGTCCGTTCTAGGATTTGTTGGGATATAACTGTTCATAATAATGCCTTGTGACAGCTAGCTCAGAAGTTATTGCTGGCGGTAGGAGAAAAAGCAGGTGGATGGGTCAATGCTTAAAGGCCTCAAAAACAAAGAGAAGGAGGGTCGGAGGGCCTGAGCTGATGGAGAAGTATTTGGGGAGATTTACACTGGCGGGAGACCACTGAGAACTGGAAGCCTGGTCCCCATTCAGGACACGGCAGGGAATGTCCTTGTCTTCTTCACAAACCTGTTGGGGGACCTGAGTGGGTACCGTGGCTGCACCTCGGCCAGGCTACGGTACAAGGTACAAGTTCTAGGAGTAGCGTTCTACTCGGATGATAACTGTGATTACGAAAGTATTAGTACTAATGCTGCCAGTACTTGCAAGCACGATTTAAGAGCCTCTCATGTGCCAAGCCCTACACCAAGTGCTGCGTATGAACCCACACAGAAGCTCACATGACTACCAGAATCCTGACACAGGCGCTGT